>PPHD01020815.1:0-13497 GCA_002909625.1 Bambusicola thoracicus | reverse complement strand
ACTGGTGGCAGCAAGGTACCGCGTAGGCCACGTCCTTTCGCCCATCGCGGCAGATGGGACACATCCACGCCTGCTCTGCTGCCATGATGTTCAGGCTGTGGCCTGCTGGGGACTGAAGGTGAGGATCTGCTCCCCCGTCACCAGCACCACAGTGATGAAAGTTGCGCACTGCAAGAAGGGAGAGGGGCCACAGTCAGTCGCTGCCCCAGGGTCAGGCAGAAGAAATATCCCAGTCCCTCAGCAGGAACCCCTCAGCAGGAACCCCTCCTGGTCCCATGCCTGGTCCACCCCATTCCCCACAGGGTCAGGCTGCAGCCCTGGCCGCTGCCCACGTCCCGGCGCTCACCCCATTGCCACCCTGGGGGACGCGTCCCCTCCCAGCTCACCTCTGCTGTTGCACGTGCGCCTCGTAGGAAAGCGGCTGCCTGAGCCAGGCAGGCCAGGGAAATGCAGGTGCTGGCTGTAGGGATGGGCACTGAGAGCCGCTGCCCACAGTCCCCAAAGCACAACCCAACACCCAAGCCAAACGCTCGTTCCACCTCCAAGCCTCGCACACACGCTCAGCAGGAGTCCAGGCACGAACAAACTGGACCAGGCTGTGCCCACGCCCAAAGGTACTCAGTGAGGGTGGTGCGGTCATAATCCTTCTCTTGATGATGTCACCACCTGTTGCTCTGTGATGTCCTCGCTGTCCATCTGGCAACACAGCACTTTGTGTATGGGAGACTTCAACGCTCCTATGTATGTCTGGAATTCTTGTGCAGCCGTTGCTGCACAAGTATATTCCCTTCTTTGTTGAGTCTTCCCTAGATGTTCTCTGCTGGCTGCTGTAAACCACAGGATGGACCTGGGGCCTCAGTGAAGGCAGCTGGGCATATTAGAGCATTTCAAATGCTGGCTCTCCTAATAATGCTTTTCTCTATGTATGGCATGCTATTTGTAAGGCAGCGTTTATCTATAAGCAGAAAACCACGTTAACACGAAGGTATTGCACAGTTTTGTTTTACATGGTCACTTTTGAGTAGGTGTAAACCAGCAAAAATTTTCTCTGCTCTCGAAAGGCTCCCATTTCAGTTGCAGTGGCCGCCAGACTAGAAAGAGTAAGCTGGCTTTTATTTCTGCTTTGGGATGACAGGATCACTTGGCAAAACAAGAATAGGTGCTGCACATCCAGGAGAGAAAAAGCTCTCACTCCGGTAATTGCTCACTAGAGATCAAGAAATGATACCTACCTTTTCTGGTCAAAATAAACATGTACGGAAAAGATCTGTGATACAGAGCATTGAAGGGCTTTACTTACTGAGAAAATACCCTCTCCAGGCATGTAGATGGAGTTAGCACAATGGAAGCACAGCCACCGACTGGCTCTTGGGAGCAGATTGATTTTTAAGTAGGGGGTATTTGCAAGGTTCAAAGCAAAGATGCTAATAGGAGGCTGCTGAAGAAAGCGTGCCTATTGATTGTGTTAGGTGCAGAAAGTCCTTTTGTGCTATCTCGAGCTTGAAGTGCTCTTCATATGCTGCTATTGTACATGATCCTAAGTAGTCTGCGTAAACTCTTGAAAACTTCAGTAAGGAAGACACTTCTTTTAGCTGTTAAGTAGAAACTGGAGAAAGGAAGAGTATTTCTTAGGCTTTACTCCGTGTATTCATACACATGGACATAGAGAAAACTGCTGCATAGAAAGGGTATGTTTATTTTAACCACCCAAATCAGTGATCACCTCCTCCCCAGGCAGTGTTGGTGCTGGTGGTGGTGTTACCCACTTGATGCCTGGACACTGAGTAAGTCAGGGCGAGGCATGGGGGCATCTTAATAGAAAAACTAAACAGGTCTGGTTGCAGTATTTTATATTCGCTCTCAGCTTGTGGACTGAGTCACATCTCAGGGCCAGCCGCTCTGAGTGGAGATTTATGGAGGTGCTCACTGCAGATGCTCAGCCTCACCAGGCACAGAGCAGAATCCTCTGCCTGCACAGACCCCGCGGCTCAGTCCGTGGTCCCTTCACATTTCAGCCTCTCCTCGAGACTGAGATGGAGGAGGGGAACAGCCGCCAACGTGAATGCTGCAAAACTTGATGGTGGGTACAGCTGTTGAACCGTGGATTCTTATCAGCAAGAACTGTGCTGACACATTAGTCAAGAGAGAGAGGTAAAAACAGCCATGCCAAAGGGACAGATGCTGTAGAAATGCAGAATTGCCAAAGATCTCAGCCTCATGCAGATGAAATTTTCCCTGCCACAGCACTTATCCACGCTTAGGCACACTGCTGACCCAGGCTGGGTTCAATCAGTCACAGGGCCTCACACATACACAGGACGAGTTGGCCCCAGCCATGGGTCAGACAAGAGCTACTCCACATGCGGCCTCGAATGGGGACATCAAGAAGAGGAGCACAGCTGCTACAGGCCATGGGGAGGTGGGCTCTGCCCTGTGCTGAACTTGACAGCTGTGCTGCTCCGGTTTGCCCATGGCCTCAGCCCCTCAGCACTACCCTTGGCTCCTGCTCCCTGCCCTGATCAATGGCTCTCTTAACAGCCTCGCTTCTCTTCCCCTCCCTTTGTGAATTTAAATTTTGCTCTCCAGCACTGCTGACGTCCTCCTGGCCCACCTCTTGGCTCCCCCCACCTTCAAGCCC
The DNA here is from genome assembly GCA_002909625.1 of Bambusicola thoracicus. NCBI lineage: Eukaryota > Metazoa > Chordata > Aves > Galliformes > Phasianidae > Bambusicola > Bambusicola thoracicus. The sequence continues at coordinate 10,859 of PPHD01020815.1, read as the reverse complement.
ACTTCCCTGTGCCATAAAAGCCACAAGCCCCCAGCAGCTGCCCTGTTTCTGCTGGGAGCGGCGCATCCCGAGGAGCAGCCCTGCTGCGCACAGGTGAGTGACTCCTGCTACCCGCTTCGGCACCTCTCTTTTGTGGATTTCCTTCTTGTTTCAGCTTTTATTTTTCTCCACTAATGTACAAAGCTGTGCTCGTTCCTGAGCACTTTGTCCAGTGCTGGCAGTGAAGCAGGCAGTGCTGAGGAAACACAGCTCCGCAGGGACGGTGCCTGCTGGAGCCTGTGGCACGGTGGTGATGGGAGCCCTGCTCCCAGGCCTACAGTCACCCCACGTTTGAGCTCTGGCAGAGGTTTCCACCACTGCTTTCAAGCGTGAAAGCTGGTTGGTTTGCATTGGAGGAAGTTCTGCAGTTGCTGGTCTTGTGTAAGATGCTGCTTTAGGGTTTAAGGAATTTGTCTGCTGGAGACATCCACAGTCATTTAGATCTGATGGATCTGTAGCAGAGCTCAGGTTCAGCGCGCTGTGAGCCTGGTGTCCAGCAGGAGGGCTGGGAGGGCCAGGCTGCCCCCACACTGCTCGGGGCTGGGACTCATGGCCAGAGCTGAGAAATGGGACTTAGGTGTAGTGACTTCCTTGTGGGCTTAGCTGGAAATAGAAATGAGTGCTTCACTGTAACTTTACCAGTGACTTGAATGTGCTGCAACTTTCTCCTCTGATGTTGCTTGAAATTGCCAGACTGCTCTCATAAACGTTGCTCAGCCAAAGTGTAAAGGCTCCTTCTGCACAGGGACCGAGCAGAAGTGGCAAGTTGACTGGATTGGCAGAGTGCTGTGCTCCAGGACCAAAATTGTTCCTGAAATTCTTGTGTCATTTTTGGTTAAAACTGGTGCATTTTTAAAGCTTTTTGGTGATCATTTAATGGTTGGAAATGGGGAGCAGGCAAGGAGACCACATGAAGTCTTGTTTTTCCAGTTTTCCCTTTGGAAGCAGGCTGGTAGGCTGTGGGATCAGGAAGATCCAGACCTGAGGAGATCACAGGGCCAACACAAAGGCCTGTGAGCAGGTAACCAGGGTCTGATACTTGTCTTTTGTGCCAAGAGAGAGCTGGGGTTAGAGATACTTGGCATTGTTTGGGGTCAAGTTGGTGGCATCACCTCTGCCTCGGTTTCTCCCCATATAAGCAGAGGTAGAAAACTTAGAAGGAGGAAGAATTAGGGAGGCTCGGAGATGCTGAGCCCCCTGATTATTTGGGCATTGCAGGTTACTCAGAGAAGAGCAGTGTGCTTCATTGAAACCCTAGCCAGGTCAGGGGGCAAACAGAAAGTTTAACACACCGTGGCAGTCTTGATTGGCTGATTCACGCACAGGACCAGCTGGTGGATGCTGAGACACAGCATTGCTCAGGAAAAACTGTGTGCTCAAAGCTCTTCCTTTTAGTTTTGCCATTTGCCACCAGTAAGTTTCCAGAAAAGCTGTACACAGAACCAGACCGCAGGTAATCCAGAAAACCCACCAGCAGCTGTGTAAGCACACAGGAGATTCCTTAAGCACCTTCATTTTTGACTCACTGGGATGCACACCAGCTGGAATTGGTGCACAGAATGCTATTTTACACGTAAAGAACATTCAGTACTGGTTGCCTTGAGATATTCAGTGTAAAAAATCAGCTCACACTTCTGTTAAAATCACTGGTTAAGATCACTTTCCTCTAAGCTGCCTGCTAAGCAACTGCCAGAGTGGGAAAAAAATACACCTGCATTGAACGCTACGGGTTAAGGAGCTTTTGACTTTGCGTTGCAATGAAAGACATGGTCAGATTCTCTCTTTTTTTTCTTTTGTTGCCCTTGCAGCGTGCTTGGGAACCACTTGCATCAAGAGTTTTTCATTCCTGCTCTTCCCACACTGAAAGCAAGCTAAAATTTGAGCATAACAGTGCTGAGGCAGAAACAGGGGAAAATTCCCACCCTTACACGGGGAGCTGCTTCTGTGTGGGCATAGCCAAGAGTATTTCCTGTAGCTCTGTACCTGTACATCTCCAAGTGATGCTTAAGTAAGCAGGGCTTCCCCTGACTTCCATCGTCAGAGGCTCCAGACTGTCAAATACAGTTAGATTTTGCACAAGGTAGGCTTCTAGCATTACAACTGGGAGAAATGATGTGATGAAGCTTGACCAAAATGTCACATATATGAGGTACAGTGGTAAGTAGAGCCCAGGATCAGGCACCTCCTGGATGCCGTTTTCCCAACCCGGCACCTTCTGGAGGTTGCATCTGGATGCATTTACAGAACTGGGAGAACTAACAGTGGAAACAAAACTGGAAATCATACTTTTGCTTGCTATCTGTGAAAGCTGACACGGGAAGATAATTCCCTTTCAAGATTTTCTAGTGTATTTAAATGTAAAGAGATTGTTTAAAATAGAAGTGTGAAAGGTATTTCACAGGTGGGGAAAGGGTGATGGAGATAGTGGCCAGAGCACACTGATGACCAGTGCCCACGGTCATATGAAAGGCCACGAGGATGGTCAGCGGCAACCTCAGGGCCAGAATTCTATGTGCTGTGAAGCTGTGCCATGGGCTTTCATGGATGATGAGGAAAAGCTCAAGCTGCACATCTTAACTCAGTAGATGTTTCACTGCAGTCTTTTCCTTTAAACAGAAATACTCAGGGCATTCCCAGTGTCAGCCCCTCACAGAACTGAGTCATGAAATGGCTCTGATAGGAATATGCGGTCACAGTTGACATCTTCCTTCACCTTGAGAGCTTTGATGTCTCTATGTCTGCTTTCCTCCTCACAGCCTTCCTACCACCGCTCCACCATGCGGCATCTGATCCTGTGGACGCCGCACCCCCAGTGGTCACCAAAGCACTTAAAGCTGCTCACTGTCTATGTGCTGGTGCTCTTGGTATCACTCAGCTTTGCTTCGAGACAGAGCAGGCCTTTTAAACATCAAATAGACAACAGAAGTAAGTATGACTTTCACCTGATGCAATGTGATGGTGATCCTGTGGCCCCTGGTACAACAAAGGATCAGGGTCAGGCTGCCAGGCAGAGTTCAACTGCAAATCCTTGTGGGTGTTTCTATGGTAAAACGGTGGAAGGAGGTCCTGCTCTTCAATTTACACTTCTGAGAGCATATACAGGTCTTAATCTCCACCTTATAGCCCTGAATTTGTCAAGGGAAATACTGCAATTTTTGATAAATACACCAGTGTACAAAAGATTGACAAAGTGCAAAGCAGTTTATATTGACTACTTAAACAACTTATTTTCAGCTGTGTTCTGTAGATCTGTGACAGTTAACATTTACTTTTAAGAAGTAATAAAGCAAGCACCAGTGGCTTAAACGTGCTTTACAGAGATCCTGACTTCTGTCTGGAAACACCGTAGAATCATAGAATGGCCTGGGTTGAAAAGGACCTCAAAGATCATCAAGTTTCAACCCCCCTGCTACGTGCAGGGTCGGGTCGCCAACCACCAGACCAGGCTGCCCAGAGCCACATCCAGAGTGGCCTTGAATGCCTCCAAGGATGGGGCATCCACAACCCACAACCCCCATTTTTGTCTGAAAGCCAAAATACAAGTGGCTGAAGCATGCTTGTTCAGAAATACTGTGAAGAATCGACCTGAATGAAGGAGAGCACTGTATGTCCCAAGCAAAAGCTAACAAACAATCCAAAGTATTTATGGGAAAACTTGTACGGTGAAATCTCACCTCCCCCCAAGGAGCAATGGCTCACAGTTGAAAGTGCAGTGAGCAAGAAGTGGTTGTGGGGAGTAAGGCCCGTAGGCTCACAGGGGCACATCCCTCTCCTTACAGAGAGAACTGGAGATGTAGGTAGTCTTGGTTTTTAGGCCCTTGAGTCAAAATAAAGAAGTGACTTGGGATTTGGTGGGCAGCAAGATATTAAATATTAAACACTGTGTGGAGAAATGTACAGCCACAGAGGATCTTTTGTTTGGTTTCCTGAGTTCAAGCAGCAAAACTCACAGGGGAACATCCCACTGCCTTGTGTGAGACTTTCATGTGACTCAGATACTTCATTATGCATTTGAAGTCCTGTTCCTGACACCCCTCTTTGGAACAATTTGGCATTTCCTTGGGGTGGTATCATGCATTCCCACTGGGTGTTCGTGCATTCCCACCGACACCATACATTAGTACTATACCCTCTCCACACCTGGAGTACTGTATGGCAAACAGGTATACAGATATTGGATTGGAGAGATTATCCTGTTACGAAGCAGGAATGAAATAAAGATCGTACCTATGTCCTGGGCTTGCAGAAGAATTCCCAGAAGGAGGATCTCCAGATAGAGATCCTTCCTCCTAGGGAGTCAGCCCTTAAATGGGGTCTAGGAGGGGTTGCAGCCTGGCTCCACCCCTTCTGGTCACTCAGGTGAAGCTGTGTTCACCTGTGCCCCTGCAGTTAACTCAGCGCTAGCCTCAGGTGGTCAATCAGAGGTTCAGGCCATGATTCAACAGTTCTCATACAAGTACTATACTACGGAGTAGTATATAGTACTATACCCTCTCCACACCTATAATAATAAGCCAACTATGAGTGCATTCCAAAAAAAAAAAAAAAAAAATCAACCCAGTGCTTTGAATTCCAGGCCCTGAGATTGATCCCTTTTGGTACGTGGGACGTGGCGTTCGACCCATTGGTCGGTTTGGGAAGAGGCAGCTGAGAGGCGGCCGTGGAAGCTTGAGGCCTGTGAGCAGGCACCTGGATTTCATCCTGAACACCTTGTGGGAGCAAGAAGTGTTGGATGCAGAGGACAGTGACTGCTGATGGCTGTGTCCCGAGGCGGTGACCTAACCTCTGCTCTCCGGATTGCCCCTGCTTTGCACCTCAGGGCTCTGCTTTTGCCTGGCAATCCCATGCTGCTCCTCTCTCTGCTACTCCTGCAAATTCCTTCAAGAAGAAACACATTCGGGGTGCAGGTAAAAGGCAATGCATTGGCACCAGCACTAAATGTAATCGTAGCTTTTAAAAGTGTTTATTCTCTCTTTCATCACCACCATTCCCTTCTCTGAGCGATGATGATGCTGCACACTGTAATGTTACATTCACCCCAAATCCAAAGAGCTCCTGTGCTGGGATTTAAACTCAGCAGTGGTAATGTACCATGAAATCTTTCTGTCACATTTTAAAGTCATTGGCTGTTGGTATGTAAAAATAAAAAGCAATGGTTGGATGAAAGAAAAAAGGCTCTCATTACTTTTTAATGTACCTGCGTTAACAGCATGAAATCTGTAGCTTTTGTGCAGATTGTTAACATTCACTTGTGGGAAAGCAGGCCTGAGCTACACTCTGGCCTTTTATCATTCTTGCTGTGCTGCTGAAAATACACTAATGAACAAAAAGGGGATTCGGTCAAAGATAACTATCTTCTCCCTGAGGAAGGACAGAAAATAAAAAAAATAATTACTGTAAACAAAGTGCAAGGTTTTGCTCTTGGGTCAAGGTAATCCCAGATATGTACACAAACTGAGAGAAGAAATCCTTGAGAGTAGCCCTGCTGAGAAGGATTTATGGGTCCTGGCTAATGAACAATCTAACATGAGCCAGCAGCGTGCAGTTCCTTCCCAGAAGGCTAACTATATCCTGGGTTCCATCAGAAGAAGGGTGGCCAGCAGAGCGAGAGAGGTGATTGTCCCCCTCTAGTCAGCCCTTGTGAGGCCCCATCTGGAGTACTGCGTCCAGGCCTGGAGCCCCCAACACAGGAAGGATGTGCGGTTTTTGGAGAGGGTCCAGAGAAGGGCCACTAAGACGATCAGAGGGCTGGAACACCTCTCCTGTGAAGACAGACTGAAGGAACTGGGCTTGTTCAGCCTGGAAGAGAAGGCTGTGGAGAGACCTCATCGCGGCCTTCCAATATTTAAAGGGCGTTTATAAACATGAAGGAAACCAACTTTTTACATGGGTAGACAGTGACAGGACAAGGGAGAATGCTTTCAAACTAAAGGAGGGGAGATTTAGATTAGATGTCAGGGTAAGTTTTTTACTGAGAGAGTGGTGAGGTGCTGGAACAGGCTGCCCAGAAAGGTCATGGATGCCCCGTTACTGGAGGTGTTCAAGGCTGGGTTGGATGGGGCCCTGGGCAATCTGATCTAGTACTTGGTCTAGCAATTGGCAACCCCACCTATAGCAAAGGGGTTGGAACCTGATGGTTCTTGAGGTCCCTTCCAATACTAGCCATTCTATGAAGTTTGGCTAATTAAACTCTTCAGAGTAGTTTTGTGTCTACTGCAGGTAGGCTTCTGCTGTTACCCAAAAGAGAACGGCCTAAACCGTCTGATTCCCATGTTGTTGTTTTTAAGTACATGATCTGATCAAGCTAAAGCCACTCTCATAGCACCACAAACAGTGTATGAATGGCAACATTAGTCCACACCAATAAGCCTTGTGTTGTGGCTCAGTACTCATGTTTGCCATGGTAATTAACTTTGTTATACTCATTTTAGGAGTGTGTTTAATCCTGATAACTACTTGCAGCAAGACTATTCATACGCAGTTTAATCTACGGCATGCATCCAGAAAAGAGAGTTTGCAATTCAGCTAATGAACGATGGTTAATGAGTCACACTGCAGATGACAAACTTGAATGAACTCGCATTCCTAGCTGTATTTTGTTAGAATCACTACTAACATTTAATAACGGTTGAATTAATTATAGCAGACAACTCAACTCTTGTTTCTGTTTGTGAGTGGTCTGTCAGCAAGGCATGGATGCTCCACCTCACTGGAAAACAACCCGACCTGGAGGCGTTACGGGTATTTCTACTTTCAGCTGAGCAAGAGGAGTTTGAGTTGCCCACCTGCACTTAACTGGGAATGGGTTGTTTGCGGTGCAGCAGTGTGGGCAGAGCGCTTCCTGACCGAAGGGCACATAAATCCACACCACAGAGGAGAGCTTTTGTGTTTTCTTTATGAATCAACTCCTTGGATTTTTTTTTTCATTTTTACTCTTTTATAATTTCTCTTGACAATAATTCTCGGTGAGTACGCAGATAACAACAACAAGGCAAGCTTCATATCCACTCGGACTTCATCAAATTGATCATACCGCCTTCATTTTACCCGTTAAAATATTTTCATTTATAAAAATTAATCTAAATATAAATATTAACACTAAAGATTGAAATCACTTGATGACAAAATAACCCTTTGTGTGCTATACCGTATGCTTTCATGATTTTTTTTTTTCAAAACAGTAAATGATATCTTTGCACATATTTGGCACAATAAACATTTGTAGAAATTCCAATGCCATACAGCAGGTGGGATTTTTTTCTTTTTTTTTTTTTTTCTTTTTTTTTTTTTTTGCAATGCTTACACAGTACACATTTTTCTGTCAAAGAAGACTGAATATTTTAACATTGTAACACGATAATAGTTGCTTTTCATGCCTCTTAAGGAAAACAACCTATTCCAAACGTTGTTGGCTTGTTTAAATCACACTAACAGAACAAAAGCCAAAGAGTTATTCTATTAAAATTAGTCATTTCTGCATCATACACGATATTAGTTATTATTATTAGACGAATATGTAGACCAACCACCAGTAATGACGTTTCATAACACACATACCTGCGTTAACCAGAACCTGGGAATGTATTGTATACATACACGAGAACAGTCAAGGGAGGAGGAGGAGACTGCGTAACAGAAAGTTCCTAGGCATCCTACTCTGTTTAATCTCCTTTACTGGATTGCATATATAAATAATATCTATTTTTATACGTATACTTATATATTAAACAGAGCGGGCCAAATTCTGCCCTCACATCTGTGCAAACCAGTTCCAGAGAACCAGTATTGTGTGAGAGTAAGAGAAGGCGTAATTTCACCCAGAATAAACATATCGAGCCAGATCTTCGGCAGATGGAAATTCATTGGAGAGATGGAGCAACACTTATGCCTCCTAGGTGGAAAGATGGCTGTAGATATTCTGACATGTCCCTGCCTACAGCTGGACAGCAGCACACTGACAGGCTCAGCTTCAAATACTGGTGGTGGATATATGACTGGAGCTGTTTGCCCAGCCATCCCATCCAGCCCTTCCGTACCAGCCTCACCTGCCCCCTAGGCCCTGCTGTATTCAGAGAATTAGGTTTTGCTCAGGACCCCGTAGGTACCAGCAAAGGACAGAGACATCTCACTGCAGGGAGGTGTTCTCTGACCCTTCATGCTGAGGGGGAACTTAGCAGTTCATGTCCTTCTTCACAGCACGACTCACATCAGCCCAGTCTGCATATGTGTACCTGCACTGCATTGTGTGGCACATAAAAGATTCAGTGGCCTCACACTTACCTTCTCTAACAAATTCCTCTGTACACCCCAGAACAAAAAGCACTGCAAATTGGCATGACCCTTCCCCGAATGGGTGAGAGGGACACCTTGTAAGCAGCATCTTCCCTCCTGGGCATCTGCTCAAAGGCCTTCCAGGGTTTGGCGCACATTTCTAAGGTCTCAGGAAAGGAAAGAAGAAATCTTGTGACTCACAATCCAATTCAGAGTGGTCCAATCGTAGCGGGCACCAGTGACAGGCCCTAGGTACTATGTCGCATTGGCTAATGTCATGGTTTTATGATTTTTGGTTATCAGTATTCCACATCACAACATCATACAGATGGGTAAAGGGAAAGACATCTGGGCTACATTTGTCCCCTCCTCAGAAAAGACAGGAAGTGGCAGAAGGGGATCTCTTTCAGGTTGCAGCCACCTCACAGCCAGCAGCCAGTCAGCGGAGATCTCATCCACAGCGCTTTTATTTTCCTCCTCCAATCTTAAAGACTTGGTCAGAATTGATTCTGAACTACAGAGTGGTTGGACACCACCAAGAGGACAATGATACCAAGAAGAATGAGACAGACAAAGGTGGTGGTTTCACAACAGTACTCAGATGTGTCCAGATGCCAGGACTGTAACCCAACACACATCTGGTCCACATGTGCTGTGTACCACCAATTCATGGCTCGCCACGACATCCATGCTCCACCCTCTCCCCCCATCTCCAACAGCAGAACACACAGCTCTGGAGCTAGAACATTAACTCTGCCAAAAGTACCACGAGTGAACAGAGAAGTCTTCACACATCACATCTCCTCCCACCTGCCTTGTCAAAACTTCCACTGGCTCCTGGGGAGCAGTTAGGTACATGGATCCTCCACTCTCACCAAGCAGCTAAAAGCAGCATACAATGCACAGAGTTGTTCTTATTGCTCGACAAGACAGATGCCTACATGAATAAGAGGCCAGCAAATGTGGATCACACAGGTCTGCTTTGTTCACTCTTTCGGTATGAAATATTGGCCTATAATTGTGATTTGACTGAGTGTACAAAAACATACTGCAGTTTAAAGACGACATACTTTAGTACAATCAATGGGGAGAAAAAGTGCATCTTAAAATGTGGAGCCTTGCTTTTGAAACTCAGCGTCCCTTCTAGAGTCTTGTGAGAACTTTAAGGCAGAGTTTCCTTTAGCAGACCACAATGCTGAAGACTTGGACAGCTTTCTCAGTGAGGTATCCAAACGAAGCCCTATAACTGAGGCATTGTGGGTTCTTGAGGGTCCATTTTCAGCTGGACATACACAATGGCTGTTAAGTAAAGGCACTCTAGTGTACAGCCTTAGGCAGTGTGTTATTGGCAGTAGAGAAGTCAAAGTTTAGTACATCACGGCAGATCCCATAGCAGGTTCCTGGAACAGAGAGGGACAAGGAAGAGAGAAACATCAGCAAAATACAAAACAAGCCTGCTGAAGGGAGCCTGGTCCTTCTTACTTTCTCACTTCTCTTCCAGCTATCTAATGGCAAACTGCTGAGGGACGGTTAACATTATTTTTCTTGATGAATGATCAATGATGATTGATAGTTGTGCAGTGAAACCTATGTGTTCAAATCGTGCCTTGCCAACATGCGGCCTGTCTACTCCTCAAGATTCACTTAGGCTACCTTTGAACATTTCTGAGAAATCGGTGCAATTCAAGGTGACCCTCACCCATAGAATTACGCTGTGCAGTTGGTGCTGGGAGGGCCTGAATTGCAGGACTACAACTTTGTTTCTTTACTTGAAATAAGGAGAGCACCTAATTAATTACCTGACAGCTGGCATACATTCCTACAGGCTAACATTCAGGAGCAAACAGCAGCTATGTGCTGGTGGTATATAGTCAGCTTCCAGCACAGTGGACACATTCGTTTAGAGCAACCTCAGCACTGTATTATTTTTCTTCACACTATTATGAGAAGTTTTGTGAAGATGTTGAAATATATCTGCCTACACTGGCATATCTCTATTTAACTCTTCTTAATAGCAGCTTTAAAAACATTTGTGTTGATTTTACCATTAAATCCTTGGCAGTGCTTTTCCTCTCTTTAGTTCTTTGCGTTAGAGATCCTTGAAGCATGAAGTTTCTGTTAAATGTTCTGACAGTGGTAATTGGAGACCCATCCATTTTTTCACCTGGGAAACATACAAAGAGGGAGATTTTTCACTTAACAGACTGCAGCCAAACAGCAGTCTGTAGCAATACTCCTGAAGTCACAGCTTCTAGAGAGAGAAAACTTCCCCTAGGACAAGTAAGAAAACATGGATTTAATTTAAATGGGAAACAGCATGTTGTGATACTGGAAGTTGACTAAAGTTTGAGGCCATGTCAAATACTGGTATTGCACAAGAGTCAAACAAGGTGAAGCAGGACGTAAAATTGTCAGAGAGAAAGGAAACGTGGAAGAAAAGAGCACTATATTTTACAAGACTAATTCACAGCCATATTCTAACATACCAGGCAAGTGGCTTAGTGGCAATTAACCCTATGACTGCCTGCCCCCCACAGCCTAACCTTGCA
>PPHD01020814.1:0-13498 GCA_002909625.1 Bambusicola thoracicus | reverse complement strand
ATAAAACAACTGCATTCCTACTCAGAGGTGTCTGCAGACTTCCTCTCTTTACCTATGAACTCAGACTTTCACATGAAAGGTACATTAATTGTGACTAACAGGAGATATAACAATAGCTGAGAGAGTGTTAAAAGATCTAATAAGTCAAGCAGTTTCTTGGTAACATAAACAACACAATCTGCTGCAGTGCTTTTGACACTAACAGATAGCTTTTGCATCTCTATCAAAGCTGCAGGTCCTGCTCCGAGAGCCAGGACCAGAACCTGTTGGAAGTGTGGACCAAACAGTAAATTTTAGTGAATAAAGAGTTTAAACTCCTATGGTCTTGGAGGTCTTTGAATGTGAGTCTGCAGCAAGCAATATAGTAACAAGGAGATTTTTTTTTTCCCTGCTCTTGAAACCTCTTTAACCCTAAAGCCAGTGATTTTAATACCCTCCAAATGCACTGGAACCAGCAGTCCACATTTGATACTTCTGCAGTAGCACTGCATTTCCTGTATTTTCTTCAGGAATACAGAGTGAGGAGGACTTATTCCGTCTAAACACATGTAACACTTCACAATCCAACGTGTGACTTAGAGGCAGCACTGAAGGAACTTTGTGACTTCACTGCCTCAGATGTTAGCATTTATGTAAATTATTTTTTCTGACAATTGTTATGAAAAGAAAATTTCTGAATGTGTTTTAAGGATTGCTTCATAAAAAAGAAAGAAATTTCTTTCAGCTTCTTCAACAGACATTATTTTAGAAGTTGTACTGTTATCTTCAGTCACAATTCTCTGCTACACCGAGGGCCAGGCATCTACAGAAAGTCTGCATCAACTCTGCAGCCTGTGTTCAGTGTTTACTGTCCAACAGCTCTGTTTAAATACACAGATTTGACTATATCTGTCAAACAGACCGGAGATTATGGTAACATCAATGTTGCAAATCTGCCTGAACGAAACTTCTGGCAAATTCTGTCATCTACCTTTAGAACAATTCTATCAGAAATTTGTGGATTTACTTACTTCTAACAGCCAGAACAAGACAAAGTTAAACTGCCATTTGAGTATTTTGAGCGCTATCATGGATTAACCTTCGAAGGTCTTACTACCATTTAGATAGATATTCCTAGATGCTGTCTGACGTCAGCAAGTATTAAAATCACTGAAACAGCTTCACATTACACACGCTGCAGACAGATGCAGCAGAAACTTATGTTTCCCTTGAAAAAGGATTAAAATAAACACAGCACCTTGACAGCTAAGGGAGGGTTTCGATCTGTGGACAAGATTGAAAGCTGCTTAAGTCTCCCCTCATGTTTTGTGCTCCATTTCATCACTACTTCTCTTCAACTGTCTAAATTTCATTGCTATGATGAACGAAACTGGTGGTTTCTAAAAGATGTTTCCAAGTTGGTTTTGGGTTTTTTTGGCTTGTTTGTTTGGTTTTTGTTTTTTTCTTTTTTTAAATTTCAGAAGTAAACCAGGGGTCCCATTTAGCATCACTGACTGGTAATGCCAACACTACAATCAGATGACAAGGTTTACTGTAAGAGATCTCTACAATGGCTTCATCTGCAAGTGCATCAGCACAGTACTGCACTCCCTAATTCACTCCATTTGTCTCATTCTCTCTCCCTGAGGGACAGATATTGCACTGTTCTTGGTGTTTAGAGATCAAGAAACTACATCTTACTTCGGCTGTAATGTTGTAATTGTAAGTGGGCCAGTCTGCAGAGTGCAGTTAGATATCTTCAGATAGTCCAGCAGTTATTTGTTAATATTATCAGTGTATGAGTTCTGCTAAACGTAATCTCATCACAACTTCAACACTGCCGAACTGAAACGCCTAGCAGATACCAAAGGCTTCAAAACTGCTCCAGAAATAGGTGGCAAACTGGATGAAAAGCAACAGCAAAATACTCTCTAGCACTTCTGTAATCCCTCTAATTGTAGGGAAACGCAAACAGCATACAACTAAATACATGGAATTTTTAAGTCAAGCAGATGTGAAGCAAATTTAAGATTAAAATCAAAACCTACAGGGATAAATTTGCCCCATAGTTATGCCATATTATATATCCTTATTACAGCATGTAACCCATTGCTTTAAATACTACCTCATTTCAAAAGGGAAGTATATGTATTTTTACATGTCTATGAAAACCAAATCTCTGTGGATCCAGAATATTTTCCTTAGGAGTTTTGTGATAAGCCATGGTTTACATAGTCATCTATAATGGTCATACATACTCGCTATTTTTTTACATTACCTTTTCTGGTAGACAATGATATTTAACATAGCACATCCTTGTCAAATATATATCTAGCATTGATATCTTCATAGCATAATAAAAAATGTATGTCTGTTTTGTCCCTAAAAATGCCTTGTAGGTATCTGAATCAAGAAGTAAAAATTATCTTGTGGCTACAAAACAGTAGAAAAGTAGAAAAAAAGAAATACTGCACTCTGATTGAACAGGAATAAGGAAGATGAGCATCAAACTTGCCAAGGAGGATGCTCTAAGGATTTCACTGAGAGATGGGTAAGGCCAAATTAAAGAGTCAAAATAAGGAGTAAATGCAGTTGGAGGAAGACATGCTTTGATGGGAGGCATCATAATACCTTCTTCAAACTAGCAATAGCCTTTTTAGGACAGCAACCTGTGTAGGAGACTTGAGTTGGAAGGAGCCTTATGAATGCTTCTGCACAATATTTTCAGACCAATCATATAGGAAACTTTTCTGGCAGTATATTTTACTGGCAGTAAAATGTAATAAACTTTATTACTGAAATATTTTATAATATTTTTCTCTCACTGCAAAATGTGACAGTAGTGTTGGACAAACAACCTACCCTCTAACACTACACAATCACAAGATGTTTAACAGAAAGAATACGCTAAGTCCACTTTAATGCAGAGGCTGGAATTAAACAGGAACATCAAGTTGCCTTTTACCATTATTTCCTTATAAACTACGGTCACAGATATCAGTGTTCTCTAATGAAATTCCTCTTGTATTGCTGAAAAATACACAGGTTTATCCCCAGATTGTACTGACATTGCACATACAGATGTATCATTTATACCAACCAACTGCTCTCTGTTACTGTTTTTTGAAAAGAGTGAAAATGTAAGTTGATACCGTAAATAGAAAACCAGCCTATGTAGTAGTGTTGGAGAAACTGTGTCAGCTCAAGAGACCTGAGACAAAGAGGAAGCCTTGGAAGCTTTGAGTGTTATTTAGTCTGTGAGAAAAATATGCTGGTGTTTGAAAACTGGATGGGGAAGTCCTAAATCATCTACAATACAAGTAGGACGCACAGAGGAATACCCATGAGCTCATCTGAGCAGCACTAGTATTCTGTCTTATTTACTCTTAAGCTGTGTAGCCTATGAACTCTACATAACTGCCTTCTTTTTTCAGTGCAATTAAGTATGGAAAAAATCACTACAACAATCTAAGAAAAGAAAGGAAAAGAGAACAAGAGAATATTTACAAAGAGAAAGGCAACAAGGCATCTGCATAATAATCATGTAGAGACTACGCAAATCCCACTAATAACCAGGCCAACAGAGAAAGCACCATCTAACTGCTGGAAACAAATAAATATACCTGGGATGTGAGTCAGTCTGTGTCATGTAGGCACTTATCCCTTATTATTGATTTGCAGTAGCAAGTAATGAAGCCAAGCATGCATTTAGACAGCCTGAAACAGATGAACAGCACACTCTGGAAAACAAGTTAATGGCAGAGGCAGGTATATCTGCATAACTCAACAATCTAAACAGTCTCAGCAATTACAGACAGTTACAGATGCAGCATTTTCACATTTGAGTCTTGTACATATGTAAAAATGCAAAAATACTTAATATTGATCCTATGCATAGATGCTGGGTTTGTGTGTGTGTTTTGTTAAGTTGCTGAACATCATTAGGGCAAATCTATCTCCTCCCACTGTCAGCGCAAAGGCCACTGCACACAGCAAAGCTAATGCACCACCAACCATGCACAGGAGACACTGGGTAACTCTACTACACAACTCCCCACAAAGCAGCAAAGCAGGGGACAGTAATGAGGACGTGACAGTTTGCTTTAACGTCTCCTGTGAAGTAAGACAGTGTTCTTGCATCACAGCTTAGCAGGGCTGGAGTCCAAAATCACACAAAACCTGCATTATACATCAGACTAGTTGGAAGAATCTGAGAAGCATGTCAAGGGACTGAATATACCTGTATTTTCTCCTTTTTTGCAAGTTTTGTTTCATAATCAAGCATTTAAACAAGGCCTTGATTACCACTGAGGTCTACAAGCAGGTGATCTCAGATGCATGAACACACACCAAGCAAGTTGGATATACAGGAAAACCTGTAATCCTTTATACGCTCTAAGAATACAAACAGGAGTTCATCACCTGCAGTTGTTCTATGTGTAAGATCCTTCTGGAATTATTGATATCTGGGCAGAGGACAAGAAGGCAAAAGCAGAGAGGTCTGTCTGAAGTCTCATCTCTAACAGCAGCACAGAAGGATTCAAACAGAAGACAAATATGAAAGAAAATTGTAAATCTTGCCAAGCATACATACTTCCCTTATACCTCATCTAAGCTGAGGCAACACCTTTGACATTGTCCCTTCCTGCAGAATTCACTACTTCCAACTGCGTACTTACAGGTTTTATTTGAGTATCTCTGCACTCACGGGAAATACCAGTGGAACAGTCTTGAACAAGCACGATTTAGTTTGTTACTTTCAGCGCGTATGGAAGTGGTTCTATGTGAACACATGTTGTAATGTAGGAGCTGCGCATACACCCTTGATGTGCCCTGTCGTCTTTTGGGAATCAGATTTTCTTGAAGCCAAAGCTGAAATTTCAGCAATGATGTATTTCAACCCAAACAGAATCTCAGGTACTCCAGATACATACAATCAAAAGGCATCGCTTATGGAAATAACCAATATACCTCCATCTAAAACTAATACTGTGGCAGCTTTGGGGTGAAGTTTTGAAATAAACATGTGGCTCCACAAAGATGACACTATACTCCAGCTAAAGTCTTGCCCAGCAACCATCCATTTCTGGCCTGGGTTTGCTCCTGAATTGTCCTTTGTGGCTAAAGGTTGGAAAGGAGGGTGAAGGCTGGGTGAGTAAGTCTACTCCTGGCTGCTCTTTGCCTTGGACTGGGAAGTTTAATGGAAATCTCCAGATGGCAGAATGCCCACAAGATTCCATGCTCTTCTGTGTTTCAATCTTGGGCCCTGAGCACCCAGCTATGACAACAGAGGTCTAAACAAAGAAGCACTGAAAAAAAAATGTAGCTACAGAAGAAACATTACATACAAGTCAGGACAGGAAATATCAGCAATAACTGGAAGTTCCAATTCTTGCTGGTATAAAATGAAACAGGTCATAAACTCAAGAGTAAAAAACAAAAAAAAAGGACTAAATATCAATAAATTCAGTTAAACAGTACTTCTTAGATATATTACCATAATCAATCAATGTAAACCTAGAGAGTCACAGACCGACCTTCATGGCTTACCACTGCAATTAACCTCATTAATAAATAATAATGAGCCCCAAATGCCCAAAACTAGTAGTTTTTAAAGCTGCTTAAAGATGCCATTAAAGCACATGCATTATCATATAAATAACACTTCATCTCCTGAAGCAACTTCACAGAAGATCTTTTATCAGCTCTATCAAAGTCAAGTTTGGAAACAGGAGGGGGAAAGACATGGCATTCTGTATACTTTTTGAAAACAAATTAAACAAAAATGAACTCTGCAGATGTATTTTTTTCTTTCTGTACCACTAGCCTCCGTACATATCTCCATGAGGCTTATAAGCTACCAAATCCCTTGCTGCAGACACAGAGGTGATCTCTGGGACAGCAAGGATGTGCTAGCAGCCCAGCCTCTTCTGAAAGAGTTTCTTCACCTCTGGAGTTCATGTGGGTCCCAGAAGCTGTGTCCTCTAACCTGCCTAGCCCAGCCAGATGAAACAGAACAGTAAAAATTATGCTACTCCCCTGAGCTGTTTCGACCACAGCTGCTACTGAAACTGTGATTATTTAATTTTCTCACACGCTACTTCTAAGTGCACATCCTTTGGTATCGCCTGCACTTCCCGAGATTGAATTATCACAGAAGGAGCCAAGTGACTGCACTGCCTATTTACCAGATGGATATCTCACTGTTTCTATTGACATATTCAACAAGGTAGTGCTGAATGTTTTTGAAAAGCCAAAAGCTCTATTTGTTTGTGTCAGTTTTTTTGTTTCCGAAACAGGAGTTGCTATGCAAGTAATTTCATCTGCCTCAAAAGGAAGACAATAAGGTGCATCTCTGCAGAAGAGAAGGATAAAAAAAGGTCTGTTAGCTGTTAGATCGTGTCATTAACCTGCTATCTGCCTGTATACGGATGACCTTGTTTTAGAAGTTGGGCTTTTTGGATTCTTCCATTTGGTCCCAGCACTTACAGCTGAAAGGTTTGTTTCTCAAAGAAGATGACCATCTTCAACTTCACCTAATGCTACTAGGAGATCGAAATTCTCACCTTTCCAAACCAAGAACAAAAGGGAGAGAAAAGTGCTCCCAAAAGAAAAAGCTCCCAAAAAACAGCCTAGCCACAGGTTGCTTCCTTACTTTGAAGTTCCCACCTATCCAGTTTTTCAGGACTACTGAGGCTGCTGGATGGGATATTCACTGCCAAGACAGAGCATAAACATGGACCGTCAAAATGGACCGTGCGCTGTTATTTCTCCTCCTATGAGTCAGTGTTAGAGATGATGCAAGGACGCATTCAGCTCCCAGCACTGCCTGAGCAGCAGCTGGGAAACAGCAAAGGAACGCCATATACTCTGTCTTAATGTGATCATATCAAAATGTGCTGAGTGATTTCTTCCACCCCTATCCCCAGCGTTGTTTCTCGGTGTCCCAAGGAATCACAGATGGCAGACCAGAAAGTACAGTCTGGTCATTTTGTTTCAGCAATGCAGCTTTTTCCTTTACAGTAACCTCCTGATGGTATTTGCAGTCAAGTCCACTTTTAAAAACCTTTATTTATTCCTTTGTGAAAGTGAAAAGTAAAATAAATTCTGTTACTTACTTGGAGAAAAACTGTCATTACATTTATTTATGACATATCCTCATAATAGACATCAGAAAAATAAAGAGGAGGAAATGGGTTCTGAAAACGTTTGGGACAGTTTTATAGAATATTATTGCGATTAATTCTCATAAAATCCATCTGCTGCACCAAGGGCTTGTGTTACCAGGAAACCATTTATAAAAGGTTCAGAGGGAGAAAGAAATGATTATATCCCTTTTCCTCTCTTTCTCACACTTCTCAACCTGCCTTCCGCAAAAAGTAAAATTAAAATAATAATAATAATAAAAAAACAGATGAGCTTTTCCATGCAACCAGATTACCAGGGCTTCCGTGTGAAGTACTGTGCAGATTTAGAGGAAATGCTACATATTGCTAAACTAAACTGATTTTTTCCATCTGAATGACACAATGCTCAATCTTATGCCTCCTATACCTTGCCATAACAGAAGAATAATTTCCTATTTCACACTCTAAACCTGAATCACAGAAATGCACAGCAACAGTTCATCTATGATTCAGTCTTGAGTGGACCTATTCAGCTCACTATAATCAGACTTCTACTGCTAATATTGGACTACTCATACCAGGCAAGATAAATTCCATCCAAACCTATTTATCAAGAGTAAAAAAAAAAAAAAAAAAAAAACAGGAATTATAGAAATCAGCCTTAAAGGTCATCTATAAATCACTGTCATTTGTATTTTAAGATGCCTACTATTTTAGTGACAAATATGCAAAGCAGCTCACTGCTGCACCTTGCTACAGTTTCTGTCAAAACACTATTGATGCAGAGGTGAGGAAAAGCAGGACTCACATTCATGTACTACTGCCATGAAGAAGATACGTTAGTAAAGGGAAAAAAATATTGATAAGAGAAACTGATAGATGGGATATAACCCATCTGCAATGTGCTGCAGTGCCTGAAATAAAAAGCAAGGAAGTCACACTCGGATCTGCAATTTTTACTTTGATATTTAAAAAAAATGTAGTAAAGGTGGAAATACAACAATTGTAGTATATTCAAATAAGTTATTTAAATTTCTGAGCATTAAGATATTTAAGAAATACAAGAAATGTTTGTTTTGATATTTAATGTAAAAATATTTTTTCACATTTCTTGAAGGTTTTCTCTTTTTTTCTCTCTACCTACCAGAATTCAAAAACTGACCACTGAAATCTTGTAACAGAAGAGAGTGAGCCAAACAGGAACATTCCTAACTTACAATAAAAATTCAGATTTCTAAACACATTCTATAAAATTCAAATTAGCCAAAGCTTCTGAAATGCCAATGACCTTACTCCTGAATTTACATGGAAAAAATTAGAACAACTGGATCTAATGACAGCAGAAAGAATCTTCCACATTTGCAGGAAAACCAGAGCTACCTTATCATACTCCCTTCCTATTGAAACCTGGCCAGAACAAACAGCACCAGTAACAGTCCTCACTGGGCAGACCAGGCAGGTTTCCATCATCTCGACAAAGTAACTTGGTGCTAAATTTATTAGCGTGCAGCCTTACATGAAACAGTACGAAGCAAAGAATGAAATCATTGTTCAGTGGAACCAAGAGTCCTCCAAAGTAGGAGAGCAAAATCAGGCACCTCGTTAGCAGTTTGTATCACAGACATCTAACAGTACTATCATTTCACCTTAGGTGAGCAACTGCAACCAGGCAGTAGAAAGAGGGTCACATCCCCCTACCATGCAACATCTTCAGTCAGTGTGAGAATTAACAGCACATAAGCAAAATACTACAAGAGAAGTTGACAAGAAGATTAGAGAAATTCTGAAGTATTGACAAAAACATCAGCAAAGAACATAGGTACCTGCAAACATGACTAACAAGAAAGTTAAGGATTAGAAAGCAGATTTTTTTCTGGTTTATTTTTATTACCTCTCCAAATCAAATAAGAACTTTTGTGCGTGTCCCTTGCGTTTCAGACCCTGTAGGGCCATTCTGGGATGTACCGCTGCAGACAGTATGTCTGGCAGGAACACATCTGTGACCAGGTGCCCATTAAATCATTTCCTGAGCTGTTTCAGACCTCTTCTGAGGGCAGTTTGGTAGAATGCCAATTTTGGTCTAAAATCTGCAAAGAACCACTGATTAATTGGGCTTTTGCTGTTTCGCTGTTATAAGGAACTATACTCTTCACATTCTTATGGGACTCCTTGTGTGGCTTCACTGACAACTGCAATCAATTCACCCCTATGTCTCTACATTGCTAAAATTAAATGAAGTAACTAATGAACTGGAAAAATGTTGTTTCAGTAGTGGAACAATGCATCGATTCCTTCCTACTGGCAATAACTTTCTGCTTTCACTATCTTTATCTGATGTTCTACCTAAACGTCCCTTTGAGCAACGGGAGTCTCACAAATTCAATGTTAGATTTCATTAACATTTATGATTTCCTCTTTACTTTTCATCAAGTAAGATCTTGCTCTTTTTCTTCTGCTGCACCTAAATCACATTTTTAATATAGGCAGCTGGCTAGATAAGAGAATACGGAACACTCAACAAGCTCCCTCAGAGTAAAGCAATTAGATACACAATCAGAAATGTATTTCAGGTCTCTGCTATGATCCAAAGCGTGGGTAGTGTCAGCAGGGCTCATGTTGATATAGCTGGGGAAGCTTTAAATCCGCAGGCTAGAAAACCACGGCCCGAGGAAGGCAGCTGCAGCACAAGAGCTGCCTGCCTGCAGCTCAGAGGCTGAAGGCAGCGTGGCCACCACATCCAGGCTTAGCAGGTCCGACTGCTTGGGGCCTCACAGCTGTGAGAACTTGCTGTCACATTTTCATGCTTACTGTGTACAGATAAAGTCACCATCCAGAAAATGCGTTGCATGGGACTTTTGAAAATCTCCCCTCTAAATCCCATCTTATCTGTCAAAAACCCAACATTTGGTTCCATTTAAGAAAGGGGAATTAGATATAGTCACTGGCTAGCAATTAGTGAATAACTGAAGAAACAGCTGTTGGGCATCTCAGAAAGGGAGAATCTGACTTCTAACCTCAAGGCAGAGAAAAGCCAGAAAACTCATAGCAACCCAAGTATCCAATCTCCTGCAATCAAGGTATTTTACACATCACCAGAAAGTGACTACAAAGGTCTGCTAAATGTTCCTGTGACTCCAGGCTCAGCCAGGTGGCCTCAAGGGGCAGAGGTGCACAAGATGGTGACTTCAGCTTCCCCGTGTGCCAAGGATGTCCTGGCAACACAACTGAGCGGTCATCAGCAATTTGTCACCCAGCAATGAAGCATTTATTGATGCAATACTTGCAAGTGGACTTTATGTAAAGGTCCGGAACACAAGATGAAACGATCCTTAACACAAGCATCTTCAAAAGCCCTGACCTGACCTGTAACTTGAAGAGCCCAATTAACATGAAGTTTAAAAGTGGTTCCAGGATTCAAACGGAGTTTAGCATGAGCAACAAATAGCAGAAGCAGAGGTCTAAAATTGAGGGTATTCCGTTGCATGGAACAACCTGCAAATAAAGCATGCTTCTGATGTGTGTTGCGCCTTAAGCCAGGAAAACAGCTCTATCATACCATGAGCACAGTCATACATAGGGATGCTGAGCTACCAGAGATTAGTTCTTTTTGCCTCACTTCTGCTCGCTCACAGACCAGGTTAGTTCACAGCAAGGTCCACTCAGAAGTACCCAGTGATCACAGAAGGGGTCTCATGGCAGTTTTGCCAGTCCTTAACCCTGAAAGTCATATCACAAAATAGAAGGGAAAAAATTTCTCCTGTAGTCTATCCAAAGCAAACTTCCATCCACAGAATGCTTGAAAAATAACAGCACGTTGAATATTTCTTAATACTTTGACTAGCTTTCCGTCTGACTCGCCTTGGTGAGCTTTTCCAGCTACACATTGAGTTTAGTATCACATAAAATAAAACAGCGGTAGCATAACAGGCATGGCATCCAATGACACGACCAAAAAAAATGTAGAGCTGGATCGTATGCTTCTGCCTGGTTCTGTCAAGGCAAACAGCGCTCTGACTGTTTACACTACCCAGGGGCTGGTCTCAATCAAAGTTTAACAAAAGGGTGAAAAAAAAATCAACACGAAGTGTTATCATTATTAGATTTAGAAAAGAGGAGCAGTCTTTTCTCCTCCCAACACCTTCCAGGAAACACGTCAGAAAGAGTGAAATGCAACAAAAATACAGTGGCACTGTCACACTGAATTATAAATGAGAGATATCAGAAAAAGAGATGCCAGCCCTGATAGAAAAAAAAGAAAGAAAAAAAGTAAACTCTTACATTGGCAAGAATTGATTGCTTCTGGCAAGTGAGAAATGTAATCAACCCAGTGCTTCCAGAGTATGTTAAAAAGGAGCAACAATGCTGAAGACATGAATACAATACTTAAGATCCATAGGTAGATATATACAGCTACATACATGTGTGAACAAAACACGGTAGATATGCTCTTGATTTTCAAGTGCATTTTATATTTTCCTACAGGTGCTCATACAAGCTCACATCAATCAGTATAAAACTTGCACTGACTTCAAGGGACTTTGCAGGAGACCCTGAGAAGTTACTGAAAAGCAGAGTTCTCAGCCAGCTTCCTCGTCCAGTAATTTTTTTCTTATTAAATTCATAATTCATGTAATATCATTTTTCATCCATGGATTTGATCTTATCAGCACTGCTCCATCCTAGCATAGGGGCTACATTAGCTCCCTTTATCAAACTGCAACGAAAGGAAACTTTTCTGCCCTTGGGCAATTTTTTACTCTTGCAGATACGTCTGTGTTCCTTTATCTGGTCTTTTTTTGCATTCGCTGTAAATCGAAAACTCTCCAGAGGAACTTCCGGGATTCTCAGTTATTGAATAAGGTTAATCAAGTTCCCAGAGAACAATCTTGCTTTTTATGTCTATCCGCATCCGCAGTCTCTTCATCAAAACAAGATTCTTAAGGGCTCTTCAACAAAAATATTTTGGAACTTCAAAACAAGAGTTTCCTAATGCCAGGTTCGCCAGCCTCTTAGCTTTGTTTTAGCTCACTTTTCATACACAACTACAATAACACCACATTATAAGACATTATACTCAGTGCTTCAACACATTGCTTTCAGATCCAAACAAAGACTTCAATTCTTTTTGATTACATTAACTTTTTTTTAATCCAAAAGGTTTTTTGGTGAAGCATATGTTCTGCATCATTAAAATCAGATATTCTGGCTTTGATCTTTAAGTTCTCTCAGTTGACTGCTTCTCCAAACTACAAACTATTCCAGCTTTTGAAGTTATCTCCTTGCTCTGTACAGAAAACCCGAACCTTCAGCCAGATTTGATAGGGTTACGAGATAATAACCATATACCATTATATCTACTTTTTACATATTAAGCTTTGATTTGGGAAAAAAAAAAATCTACAGCTTTGCTGATAAAGCTTAAATACAATAACTATAAAACAGAGAGAATACTCTTTACATATTGTTAGCTTGTTATGTTTATAAGTAAATGGAACATTTTGTTCAATTAAACACTATCTTTTACATTCAGCATTTATCAAAGTGATTTTTTTTTCCCCCAGAGTCAGCTATGAGCCAGGACAGACAGACATAGGAAGTCTGAGGATTTAAAGCACTAGAAATGGCATACAGTGAATGTGAGCAGCCAGACTGCCATAGAAACAAGCTTCTCTGCAGTGCAAGATTCGGAGCATCGATTTCAGAGCTGGGGCAAGACTGACAGCAAGATTACTTAATGAAGCAGGGATGACCACTTTTCAGGAGACTATAACGGGCACTAAGAGGCTTCCAAAAATAGTGGGACTAATGGTCCCAAGACACATCTCAGGGATTCTGGAAGGAAACAACCAACCCAGAGTGGAGATGTGGGAGCACCAGGCATCCAAGCTCCCAACTCCATTGATCAGAGTCTAAAAGTTTTGGATGAAATTACTTGTTTCTCTGCTTCACAAATAAGAATAACAGAAAAATATATATATATTCAACCAGATGTCAGAAATCCTAGTTAAAATGGGAGTAAAAGGAAAATTCAAGATGGAATTACTAGCAACGATTGGAGAAGACAGTAGTTGTGATTCCCTGGAGCAGGTGGGTCACCCAATTGGTTCCCTGTCACATTTTAATAATACTGGAGGTGAAGGGGGTGAGACTGAATTTATGAAATACGCAAACCGTATACAAAGAAAAGTTATTCATAAAGTAGAATAAAAGAACAAATGTTTTTGATCAAATAATTCAGCATTAAGGTTTATCAAATAGTATCTTAGAAATATGACATTTGACAAGAATAGAATATCAAATAAAATGGATTCCCTAGTAAATACTAGTCAGTGCATTAAGAGAAGCTATGTCTGTGTCTGTAAATAAAAAAAATTAAAAAAAAAAAAAATAAC
>PPHD01020813.1:0-13498 GCA_002909625.1 Bambusicola thoracicus | reverse complement strand
TTCCTTTCTTCCTTTCTTCCTTTCTTTCTTCCTTTCTTCCTTTCTTCCTTTCTTCCTTTCTTCCTTTCTTCCTTTCTTCCTTTCTTTCTTTATTTATTTACTAGTAGAAAAAGTATGTGCTTCCTGGAGAAGAGCACAGAAGGTAGCATCGTAGCCTAAGAAACACGAATAGCTTTCCATTTGCTGCTTCTCTGCTGCTCTTCATCTTCCTAGCCACTGAGAACACAGCAGAAAAAATTAAGTCTAATTAACCTCAGTTCTCAACCTGACTCCTTGATATGATCTCGTTTGTTTAAATCTATGCCCTTTGTTTTCCTGTGCTCTCATGCTTCATCTCTATTGGAGAGCATATGTGAATTTCTAACAACTCACATTCATATAGATATTTGAGAACAAATTCATCTGCCAGTGCTGAGAAATTGTACTTTGTGTGACAACAGGTTTTTTTTGTTTTTGTTTTTTGCTTGTCCAACACAAATAAAACAACAAACAACAAAGAAACAAACAAAAGATCTGCTTGTTGTGGTTGAAGTACTGGGGTACCAGGGCCCAAGGCTCTGCCACTTGCAGTGTTCTTTCCAAGACTGTAATGTCACATTATGTATGCTGATAAGCTTGCAGCCCTGCCTTTTGAAATGACTTTTTTAAAGCCCCTGCAAGCAGACAGCAACGGGATTGCTACTTTCAAAACAAGACCATCCCTCGACATAAAGCACCACTCACAAAGACAGCATGCAAAGTTTCACAAGGCTCAGCTTCACTGGAGCGCTCCGGTCTGTCTCCTGAACAACTTTTCTGTTTTGGAGGTTATTGTCCATAGAGAAGATATTAGCATAACAGTAGTTAGTGAATTGGTAAGAGAATTTAAATTCATGCATTACGTGTCTAGATCATCAAACTGTCCCCATGCCATTGTAACAAAAAAGCTGTCTGTCGAACTGCAAGCTGGAGCAAGACATCTGCTGTCCTTTGTAAGGAAACCTGGGTGCAGGACAAGGGAGTCTTCCTGCAGGGCTGCACCTTGCAAACAGCACAGAGGGAGGCTTGTCGCTACCATACTGCAAGGGCACAGAGTTGCTTGATGTGGATCACTGGGGCAGCACAGACATACTTAAGGGGAGTCCAAGTCCATGCTCAGTTCCCATAAGATATATTATTTACTGAGGGTTTCAACCGCAAACCAAACATCTTACAAAATGTTATAGTGCAGCAAATGACATTTCCAAGTGTATTTATTGAGAAATAGTAAAGATGTACATAATTTTACAAGCTTTTAATTTTAATTTACATTTTCTTAAATTATGTAGGCCCCAATAAACTATAATCTGCTAATACATAACAGACACCCTTGGCTTCAATTTTATCTCAAAAATGCTGCTATTGCTGGGATTTGGCTCATGTCACTTCAGCTCCTCTTCAAAGATACTAAATACCACATTCATTTCAAGCATATGCTTGGTATCACTTCTGTAAAGTAGAGATGACTTTTGAACCAAAACCCCGGATCTGGACACAAACTCACAGCTAAAATTCAGGTTTCCTACTGTGGGCCAAGTCCACGTTCACCACAAACTCTGCAGTTCAGTTGGCTGCAGGATTTCATCTGCTCTGAGATGAAGTGCGCCTGTATACAGGATTTTGATTTGGCTTCATCTCTCTAGTCAGTGCTTACACTGGAACACTCTCTGCATCTACTGTGGATGCAAATACTGCTGCTCACACTGGCTTTTAATGAAATCATTAATTGGGAGCTAGCTGCCACCTATATCTCTGTGTGCTATCTCCATAGGCATCTAAAAACAATGATCAGTTTTAGCTTTTGCTTCCTTTTTTACTGATAGGCTGAGCTGCATGGAGTTATATCTATTTAAGTTACTAATTGGTGACTGCAATCACACTATGTCTGTATTCTGCAAGCTGAGTATTCAAATGCCTAATGAACTTTCAAGTTCTGTACTGACTGAAAACTGCTTAGAGTATCGGCAAAATGCATTATATTCTACACGTCATTTGCACAAAATACTTGCAAATGTGACATTGTGATAAATCTTGATTGTTCAGGAGAGGCTGAAGGGAAGGCAGTTTCTGATTAATACGCTATTGAATTAAAATGCACTCAATGTCAAAATGACCAACCTTCAGCTTAATCCCATCTGGCACAGTCTGTCTTGACTACATCTCTGCCTTGGTCATTTTCTCCTCTCTATTATTATTCATGCAGGAAAAATTATTATCAGTCATTTCTTTCAACAATACAGGCATGTACAACACAATCTTGTTCACAGATATATAACAATTTTTGCTTAGCAAGACAGTATTTGTGCTCTGCAATTTCACTTTAGAGATTTAGAATTGTGAAGGTTTTTGAGATAAATCTTTGAGTTTTTTTGTGTGTGTGTGTGCATTTTTTTTTAATTATTTTTATAATTAACTTTTGCTGACTTAGGACATAGAATTCAAGTTAAAATCAGAACTTTATTGTGTTCTGCAAAACTTCCCTCTTTTTGCCTCCACCTCCTCTCTGGATATCCAGTATATTAATTGAGTCAGACTTGCCAGAGAGTTAAGAACAACTCTACTGCAAACCTTTTTAAGAACTGATGGTTGTTGCTGGGCTATTGTTTGTTCTAACATCTGATTTGGTAAAGAACACTGAAAAGCTAAAGAAAAGAGAGAAATAAAATTGCTTCATGCATTTAAATAATGCTATCACTTGTTAAAAAAAAAAAAAGAAAAAAAAAGAAAAGAAAAATAAGCTATTTCACCATACCAATTTTTTTTAATAAAACCTTTCATGTTGACATTCTCATGCAATGTTATGATGCTGGAACTTGAGAAGGGCTTTGTTTGACCTTTTTTCCTGTTCCAGTAGAGACATATTTTTCCCACTTGAAGATTACGAAAAACTGGCACCACAGGTCTTATGAAAATGTACTTCTAAGCAAATGTGACTAGGCAAATTCTGTAAATATAAATAAGATATGCATCATTTTTACTTGTTGGATACTCATATCTATCACCCTCGGAGCTGGTGCATAGTGATTTCACATGTGGTTATTCTCATGGCTTCACACTTTCCAGCAATAACAAAAAATTATCTTTCTCTTGTGGTGACTTGTTTACCCAGTTCCAAAGCAGAAAAGAAATTCCATTTTCATGAAGTTACAAAGGAGATGTGCCTTGATTTTTCAGTAACTCCAGGCTTTCACCTACTAAATAACTTTCAGGTAATATATCAACAAAGATGAAATTTGCTTACTACCCGGTAACTAAGCATACACTAGCTTCAAAACAGGGGTGGAAGAAATTCAGCTCAGTGCTGGCTGCTGTGCTTCTGTAAGCAACGTTGGAGTTTACATTTAACATCTCTTGTTCATACTTCTTCACACAATCAGAGCACAGGCAACCTCAGGCATCTCCACACGGAGTAATAAAAATCAAAAAAGCAGTTTCCATCTTCTGCAATGAGAGATGAACCACTGCAGTTGCTTCAGAGTGCTCAAGCTGCATGTGAGGCACTGGGGCTCTTGTGTTGAAAATGGATCTTGCTCTTTTCCCAGAGCTGAAAGACAGCATGTTCAGTACTTGCAAGGTAATTATCACCATGTGGACCAAAATTATTAATATACATGACTAAAGGTAACATATTTCTCAGTATTTCTTCATCAGAATCCCCTCCTTATCCTCTCCTCAGATGCCTGACATGCTGTTGAAATATCTGAATTCGAAGACCCGTAGGGTTGCTCCTGTATATTCATCTTTCGTAATCAAAATTAAGTGAAGAAAGACATGTTGACCCAAAACAGAAGACACCTGTATGTGAAACTGAATGGAAAAGCTACCAAAATATGCCAAAATATTTACCAAAATGGACTGTACTCCTGAGCAAGCCAATGCCATCTTGCCAACAATTCCAGCTGCCGGTGTTGATCCTAAATATGCTGAGTGTAGCAAAATTTGTGCATCTGACCAGTAAGACATTCTTTAGAATTCTTTTCTTTCTAAAGAACCTATGTCTTATCCTCCATCTGTGCTTAATAGTGTATTTTCACCTTCCAGTGATGCCATTGGTGCACTCCAGATACTTCATCAACTGGCTAGGAGTTTGTTCCTTCAAACACAGCAAATACACTCACTGCATGGCTTTCAGTGGACTAAGTAATTCATGAAAATGGCTCCTAGTTCTCTCATCAGAGAATCAAGAAATGACATTGAAGGTGTTAAACACTTCTTTTTTAGTTTTCAAGGTAGCGGTCCCCACTATCAATCTCCCAACATATGCTCAACTTTCCTCAGTCAGTAGAATTATTGAGAATCCAAATAAAAACACAAACTTTCCTTTATTATTATTATTTTTTTACTGCAACAAAAACTTAAATGCTTTGGTGCAGCCCTTCTCTTTGATTTCACTGAATTTCAAATTTGGTCATGTCAAAAATTATCACAAAGGCTTTTTTTTTCTTTGTTTATCTACATAGTTTTTAACCAAAGTTACATTATAACACACAAACACAGTCTTCTCCTTAAGGCACAACACATCATTATGCACATTCTGTTTGCCAAACTTATAAAAGAGACAATATTATATAACCCTCTCCCCCCTCCCCCCCCCACCCCAAAAAGAAAGAAAAATTGCATCCACTTCCAAAATCAGCTGCTAATAAAGTCACAGTAAGTTATTTTCATCAATAATTTACACAAATTACAGGTCTAGACAGGATTGTCATTATACAGTCTGAGTGCATTCCAATTCAGATTTTCTGGGTTAGGTAGGCTAAAGTCTGGTTCAAACCTCAGTGCTGAGAATATATCCCATTTTGAGGAATGTTGTTGAACACCACTCTGTCGGTTGGAAAACGCGTGTTGGTGCTTTGCCAGTTCGAGTCCTTTGTTCACTCCTGTCAGGGCTCATTCGGTGTGTATCAGCAACCTCCACAGTTTTAATCCATTTAAAAACGTTGCATATATAAGACCATAGAGCTTCCTTATGTAGCACTAATGTTTTAACTCCATTCAGCAATCTGAATTCTTCAATTTGGAATTTTTAATTCCAAATATTTCTTCCCTTCTTAAGACAATTCATATGTGTAAAGCCAGAGGCATTGAATCACACATAAAAATTCAGTGTACTTGAAATATATATATATAAAAAAAAGGATCGCCAACTTTAGAACACAGTTACAAATACTCTAGTTCCAGTGCTTGATGGAGAGCCAAGAGGTCCGAATGACTGGATATCCTCCAGAAAGGCATGTTGTGCTGTGTTTGTCAGAGGGGGGAAAAAGGTCAGGAACAGTGAGTGCTATGACAGAGGGCGGTATCTGATGCATGACTCTAGTCAGGTTACCACCATGGAGTTTACACCACTGTGTTTCTGGAATGATTTTTGCTAGTAAGGTACTGACAAAAATCAGGCCAAAATAGATCTGAGCTCAATAGTTCACCTGAAGGTAAAAAAAATTAGACAGCCTTTCTTAATAGTGTCTTTGTAAAGAGCCCATTATTTAGTGAGGGCTATTCGCTTTCTTGTTATCATGGAAACCCATACAAAGGAGCATTAACAGGAAATCTGCTTCTGTTCCACTTGTTATACCTTGCAAGAGACTGAAAGCTCATTTGAAAGGTTATAAGACTTTCATAAAATGTGGCTTCACACACACTTTGAAACAGAGTTGAATTACATTTTTGTCCTTCTGGGAGGAAAAGAAAAGAAATATCTTTTGATGAGAAAATAACACATTTTTGTACTTAAAAGAAAATAATGTGTTGCAGAAAGCATCAGTGTCTCTGAGAGTTGCAGGTATATGCACTCTTCTCCTTCAGCAATTGATCAGAGTAGAATTGAAGTCATACTTTCACATTCTGTTCAGATCTATTTGTAATGTGCCATATCCAACCATTCCTCTGAATTCTGTTATCTATTCATGCAGTATAGCCAACATTTAGAAAAAAAAGCATGCCAAACTGGAAAGTACACAATCCAACCACCACTGTTTAGCACAGTCTACGAAAGACCCATCACCAGTACTCTACCTATATCAAGGAACCATTTGGAATAAGCATTTCAGTTATTTTCGTTTTGTTCCCATTCCACCTGCACTCTAAAAACTTAACACTATAAGGACACTTAATTTCACCACTTCGGGCATGAAGACATTTATATAATTTGTGCAGGTGTGCAGAGGCAAAAAAAAAATCTGTTTCTGCACATTTTGAGGGTCTATACTGTGAAGCATGCTTCAAATTATTATTAATTTGATCTTCTGAACACTAAAAATTTATCTGGTGAAGTTCAGATTTGAATTCATCAGATGAGGAAACAATACTTCTAAATAAACCATTTTTTTTTTTTTAGAAACAGGTTTGGTGCATAGTCTGTATGTTGTTTTCTTTTTCTGTTTGCAGATGTTTCTTTCTTGAATCAAACTACATGTACATCCTGTATGCTCCAGCGAACTGCAGATCTTTCCTTATGTCAGTAAAAAATCTGCATAATCCTTTTATTGGCTTTACACATTCTCCATAACACTTCTTTTCAAACCTACCTGGTTTCACTGTTTAAGGAGGATGACCACCCAACCTTCATGTCAAACCCATGATATATCCTCTTTTAATCTGTTATTTGCTTGACGTTAGTCAGACATTTTTTGCCCCAATCTCTTTTTTTCGTCCATTTTTAAATGATTCTGCTTTTTTTTTTTTTCCCCCTTTCCAAACTGAAATAAAGCAAATGCTAGAATCCAAATGGTTCATTTTACTTTAAGTGCTGATGTCATCATGCTCTTATGGCCTTGTGTCTGTAGACTGAAATGATTTGTCATTCTGCCATTGTACAACACTGACAGAAATGCAAACAGAAAGGCTTGCATTAGTAGCTAGGTATCACACCAACATTTCAGGAGACAGGTTACCTTTTTTGCTGCCTGTTCTTCTTCTACACCATCCCCAATTACAACATATACTACTTTTCTGCCAAACCTTTGCATTATTCGTTCAAAGCAACTTTCTTTTCCTGGAAGATAAATGAGATAAGAGTTCAGCGTGAAGTTACCTGATTAGCTGCATGCTCCTCATCTCGGCCATCTCCAATCACAACATAAGTTATGTTAGTGCCAAATCTGGACACTATACGCTCAAAACAGCTCTCTTTGCCTGAAAAACAATGCACTACTTGTTCAAGCTATCAAGCAAGTTACCACGATGCTCTACAAAGGTTTACTGCAGTGCTAAGATATTGTCACTACTACTTGTTTTTATAATTCTCAGCCTTGAGATTTAGAGCTAAAACTGCTGAGAAATAATTAACACTGTTAGTGACTCTAAGCTGATTTGGGTCAAATTAAACCCCATTCTTAAAAGTTACAGGAAAGCCACTAAAATGAAGGAATTAGAAGCACTGCAAAAACAAACAGGTTAGTGAAAGGAAAATGAAAATTCAATGTTTCCCTATTATTGTAGTAATAATTTTTCAAGGACTGCAGCAATTCCAGTTCTAGTATATCTGCAAGAGTAAGTCATGTAGCAATGGAAAATGTGTTTGGAAAACAATGGACACCGAAAATAAAACTAGACAACAGATTCCTGGGAGAACTTCCATGAAGTATTTGGCTCTTCTGGAGGAATGTGGGAACAAGCGGGCTAAGCCAGTAACAATAAACAGGATTTAAAAGAGCCAAGCAAAGTCACCTACCCATCTTCCCACTGTAATACAGCTTCAATTTACCAGCAAATGCTTGCGTTCTTGACCCCTGAACTGTCCAGATAAAATGATTTCATTGTTTCCACATCTCCATATTTAATTAACTTTTCCCTTAGGAAGCATGTCTTTGATATGCAACCCACACATGCCCCATTGCAATTTAACCATCATTTATTGTCATACCTCCCATTAATGTAGAAAAAGATTATTTTCTTTTTGTAATAGCTGTTTACCTGAAGTTTCCCATTATGTCTCCCCCCGCCCCAGGATTTTCAGTCTCTTCTCATAAGCTCCTTATTTCTAGCTCTCTGATTCTTAGTGCTCTTCTCTTGCTTTTGTTCAGATGGTCCAGTAGAAAAAGGCTTATGATTATGAAAAGCACTGTGTGTATTAATTGTTCAATGAGGATCAGATTTCAGTGTGTGCAAGCAACAGCTACAATTTTAGTCCTGTGCTCAACACAAAGCAGAGTTCACTGAAATGAAAAGTAGGTCCTGTACCCAAGCAATTATGCTGTGTTCCCAACAGGGATCAGACAGCAGACAATGTTCCTACAAGAAAATCCTGGTGCAGACAATTTTGGATGTGATTCCCAAACATATGACTCTCTAAACTGTATGCAAGCCCCTTCAAAGTACCCAGTTAGCAGCAGAATAGGGAAATGCCCTTGAGGCATTCATCAGTACAGCTTCTGTGGGTACCAGTCATCATGGAATCATAGAATGGTTTGGGTTGGAAAGGATCTTTAAGATCACCTACTTACAACCCCCCCGCTATAGGCAGGGACGCCTCCCTCTACACCAGGTTGCTCAAAGTCCCATCCAGCCTGGCCTTATCATTATGCTCAGTAATATGCTGTGATTCCAGAAAAAGCTTGTGAAGCTGTGGTCTACCCTGCATAGAGCTGAAGATCAGAGCAGAGACTATTTTAACAAATTTTCTGTTTGGAGAAGAATTAATGAAACACTTTTCTTCATTCTTCTCTGCACATTTTATGTTCTCTGTATTTTAACTAGAAGTTTCTGAGGTTTTTAATCAGTATTGTAACCTTTATCATATTAGGCATATCTGAAAAGAAGGAACTAGGAATATTATTATTGATATAAACAAAAATGAACATGTGCAATGTTTAACTATTAACTAAAAAATGTGTTAGGAAAGTGGTTTTGAGTCCATACATTACCAGCAAGCAACTAGTAATAATGCAGAGTAGTTAGAATGAATGGAAGAATAATTTTCTTACCTATTTTAGTTGCACTGTAAATATTTTCAATAGGAAAAGCTCCTCCTAAACTGTATAGCAAGACTTTTGCAAGTGCTGGGATAAGCTGGGTTGTTGTTACCAATACATTTACACAGTTACTCCTAAAACGAGAGAAATAGTTGAAGTTTGAATAGTTTAAAACCTTTACCCAAATGCTGATGAGGTGAACCAGCTGTGGAGAGCATATTCAAAGTTTCTCAACACTTACTTTCACTCACACAGCACTGCTACTCAGCACCATCACTTCCAGAAAAATATACATAAGCTTTTTGGCAAAATCCTTTGAAATGTATATAGGCATGATTTATAGGAAGTATTCCAGGCTGATTAATGAAAACCAAGTCCTTGAAGATGAGTCCACTGAAACATACATATAGGATCACTACCTCTGAAGATAGACATCCCAGTGCCTTCAAAGCATCATTTTCCTGCTGTGGATTACTTGGCAGTAGCTACCAGCCAAATTAAAGTGTAAGGAGAAAGCAAAAACATCATTTGTTACTCCTGTCTTGAGGGAAAATAAGTGGCCAATATACATTTCTGCACACTGACATCACTTTCTTCATGTTTCAAGAATAAGTTTTTTTCTGAGAAGAGGGAGAGACAATCATAATCACATTAATAAGATAGCACTGAATGGAAAGGTTGAAAGCTTGAATGGAGAAGCTGAGCTTAGCTGTTACACAACAGAAAACTGAAAGCCAGGACATTTCAGGCACTGGCAGGCTGGAACATGTGTTTGGTCACAGAACTGAGAGCAACTAGTTGTGATTTTTGGTCCTTCTGTGAGCCCCAAGGCAGACCACAGGCTATTATTTCTGTCTTAATGTATTTCAGTTTCTTGTCATTAACATGTAGGTGAAGTTTAGCTGCCTCATGGGCATATCTTCTGAAGATTTATAGCTGTACAGTTATTTGATGGCAAGATAAATGACTCTTATTTAGCAGTCCTGAGCCAGTGACAATAGTTTATCACATTCATCCCGCAATGCTCAACTGATCGACATTATACAATGTCTTTTTGAAGACCAACAGTTTGGAAAGAAATGCAGAGATAAACACATTGACTAACACAATTGTTTTACTTTTTTTTTCTCAGGAGGTGCTTATGACACTGCGAAAAAATTTAAACAGTAACTGAGAGAGAGGCGTATTGCAAAAGCAACTACTTTTAAAATTATTTTTCATATCTTTCCAAGTTTGTTCTGTCTTGTTTAACACTGATAGGTTTAGAAGGCAAGATGGCTTCTTTATAGTTTAAAGCCACGTTTTTGAGGACTTCCAATAAAATACCTGTTAAATAGGTGACAAAGCTGCAGCAGTTTTCACAGCTCCATTATTTCAGATGAACAATTATGTCTTATGACTGGGATCCCAGGCTTTTATGTGAGTCATAGTATCAAACACAGATATTCATTCTTCTGAAAACTTAGATATATGTTTAATCATACTGATCTGTTTGGTAGGACAGGAGAAAAATGATTTTCTCTTCTGGGATTTATAGAATACTTAGGTACCACTGTGAATAGGCACAGACACTGAAGTCCAGAATAGACAGGCTTGGAGCTCAGAGGCTGCTGCCTACAGGATAAATAGCTTAAAGCCTGGCTCACAGTTCCAACATACACTTTCAATGTTGACAGGACCATACATCACATTCTAAAGGACCTTTCCTACTCAGTGTAGAAACGGCAGAAAATGAAATAATTTTCCACGGAATTTTTCCTACGTCCTATTCAAAAGTTGTATTACACCTGTACAGTTCTTTGAAAGTACTAGTATACTTTAACTTAAAATTTCACAAAATAGGCACTAAATATCCAGAATGAAGGCTCAGTACGTACCTTGTGCTGATAATTGATAAGGATTTAAGTGCATTTGTTAGCCATGAGTCTGTCAGAGCTTCAATCTCTGCTCTTAATTGCAACCATGCATCTCTTTTTGCAGGACCTAGGAGTCCTTTTATGAAAAAAGCAAGAAAAGAAATACAATTAAGTTCTGTATTAACTGGAATGTACAAATTTTCAGTTACTGTTTCAGTTTTAAATTTAACCAGAACTTGAAAAGACGTCATTTTTCCCCCCAAATTTGCATTCAGCACAATTGTCTTTGTTTCGAAGTGTGCCTCTCCAAAGTACACATTCTTTCAAACAAAGTTCTTACATACATCTTACACTGATTATCAGAGGTGGTGACAATGGGACCCATGCCATGGGGATCATTGGCAGAGACACTGAGAAAATAATTACTTTATTATAAACTTGTCTTTACCGTATTTGAATATCTTTATAACTGCCTTGCTTGTGACTCTGTATATAGGTAAACTTCAGGTTTTGCATATGGAAATATGCAATTTGTTTGCTGATAGATTGCTCTTCATGTCCTGTTGTAGTTAGCAGTTAGTTCCATTTAGTCAGTAGTTAGTTTCATTTACAGCATTTGCAGCTCTGAAACGGCTGCACATCTTATGACTTTATACCTCACATAGTCCTTTAAAAAACCTTAAGAATCTTTAAAGTATGAATGGTCAGATTTCAAAAAAACCCAGCCTATTTCATTAATATTGAGACTTGACTTCCTTATAAACAAGCCATTTTAAATTTAAATATGGTACTAAAGAGCAGAGAAGCAGGCTTGGTGACATTAATATACCTCTTCTCTTTCAGAAATGGTGATGACTGTCTTCAAAAATCTGAAACAAAAGAGCCCAAAATACACAGTTTGACCTATCCTACTGTTGCATTCTACCAGGAATTCTGAAATAGATTTATATGAAAAAAAAAATTTTGTAAGAAGTCCCTGTAAACCTTTGGATAATAATGTTTCAAGTATTCTTAATATATAAGAACTCTTTTCATTTCCTTTCAAAGGGCAAGGCAGAACAATTGAATGCCAGCCATCTGCTACTATCCTTTGCTTCTCTGGCTTGATCTTGTGGCACATAAAGACTCTAAACTACTAAAAGTAAAAAAATATATACCAGATTTGTCTGATTTAGGGAATGATTAATCTAATGACTACTCCACTGTCCACACTAGTAGCACTGTTACCTATTTGTGAGAGACTGCAAGAAATGCTGAAAGATTACTGATGTGTTTTTACTGAAGGTGTGTTTAAAGATCCTCTAAAATGAATTTTATCTGAATTGAATGAGTCCATGCTCTAGAATGGGAGAGCATTCACTGGGACTCCTTCCTGGTTGGGTTTGCCTTGTCTCATTCTCAATTGTGGCTTTAGGAACATTTGAAGATTCTCTTCTCAAGATCTCTTCTTGAGACATTCCTCAGAATAGGGCTACCCGCTTCTGCAAGTTACACAAGACTCTCCAGGATTGTGATTTCCTGAAAGCCTGCTGCCAGTGACATGAGAGAGTCCATGAATGAAAGCAGGAAGAGAAAAACTTTGGTCCCAGATGAGGCTGGGATTTCTTGCCAACACAATCAAATGTGTGAGCAACAAAGATAAAAAAAAAAAGTTAGTCATATGGCAGTGCTAGAGGTTTCTTGCATCCACTAGTGAAAACAGAATAGCAGGTGCAGAGCAAAGAATTAAGCAGTGTGTTGTTGCCAACCAGGTCTTGAAAATGTAGGATGGAAAAGAGTGCCACCCAGAACTAATCTGTGCTGTGGAAATTACAAAACCTCTTTTCTAGAATAACAGCTTGTTTGAAGTAAAATAAGTGTCTTAATCAATCAATAAGTCAGGAGGAGGTAGATATAACTGAGCTGGGTCTGTAGGAGAAAAGTAGGCCCTGTGCAAGTTAAACAGGCTTGTGCTGCTTCCCTGGCTCTGGTTCTCCTGCGCAATGGCACAACACTGGATTTGTCCTTACAGTCAGGAACTTATAATAGCCTAAGGTCCAGTCACATTAATTTCACTTCAGTCTGTGGCTTGCAAGGCACTTTGACTTGGCAGGAGTTCACTGCCATATGGGTGAACCTTATCAGCATTCTAAATCGTTTTTCACAATTAAACTCACCTCCTATGTTGTTCTTGTAAGTATTATACAACTCTTTTACTCTTCTGTAACGGAAAGCCAGCTTCCTCATCCAGTCAACCCCTCCTCTTACACCTGTTGGCAGACAAAGGTTTGCACTACTTGCAGCTGCATGGAAGCCATCAGTTGCAAAACTGTAGGTACTGCAAACACCCAAAATACAGTAAAAATAAATACAATGTATTCCTGTAAATGCTCAATTTATTTAATCTTTGTAGAGAAAAATTGAAGCTAATGCTCTATCTTACCTTAGGTCTTGTCCATTATCATCAGAAGAAACATCATCTATGTGAACTTGATCACATTCCTGTTGAAAAAAAAGCCATCAAATGATAAATCATTTTAAAGAAGCCTATGCTCACCACATGTATGCTCAGTACAGATGTTGATGATTGTTGCAGGCCACTAACTCTACCAGAAGATGGCAGCGTACACTTACGGCTTCATACCATCTTCAGTTTCTTTAAAAAAAAACCTCACAAACTTCAACTTCTACATTGGACAAATCAGTTAAAATAGGTCTTCAGAAAAGTGCTTC
>PPHD01020812.1:0-13499 GCA_002909625.1 Bambusicola thoracicus | reverse complement strand
CGGAGAGCGCCGAGGAGCCACTGCTGCTCCCCACCTTCTCGCCCGCCGCCCAGGCCCGCGTGGCAGCCACCTTCGTGCTCTTTGTGCTCTCAGCTGGCTGCAATGTGGCAGTGCTGAGAGCTGCGGGGAGCCGGGGGGGCGGCGGGCGCTCCCACATCCGCCTGCTGCTGCGGCACCTGGCTGCCGCCGACCTGCTGGTGACGGTGGTGGTGATGCCGTTGGATGCCATCTGGAACATCACGCTGCAGTGGCGGGCGGGTGACCTGGCCTGCCGCCTCCTCATGTACCTGCGCCTGCTGGCCATGTATGCCTCCGCCTTCATCACTGTTGTCATCAGCCTGGACCGGCAGGCAGCCATCCTGCGCCCGTTGGCCATCGCCCGCGCGCGCCGCAGGAACCGCACCATGCTCCGTGCCGCGTGGATGCTCAGCGCTGCGCTGGCTGTGCCGCAGGTGCCTGCCCAGCCCCACGCACCCCGTGCTCCTGGGGGGCCCCAGGGACTTCTCGGGGGTGGCAGCGCCGTGAGCTGGGGGCCCAACCCTGCAGCTCCGATGCACTGCTGCCCTGGCCTGAGACCCCGGGGTGCTGCCCTGGGGAGGCGTGGGCTCTCCATCGCAGCCCTGTCCCACCTCTGCTCTGCTTCCAGCTGTTTCTCTTCCACACTATCACCCTGCACGCCCCGCACAACTTCACGCAGTGCACCACACGTGGCAGCTTCCCGCAGCCCTGGCACGAGACCCTCTACAACATGCTGAGCTTCTTCTGCCTCTTCCTGCTGCCGCTGCTCATCATGGTGTGCTGCTACACGCGTATCCTGCTCGAGATCTCCCGGCGCATGGGCTCCAGCCTCTGTGAGTGGGGCTGGCAGGGGGGCCGTGAGCATATTTGAGTGTGCAGCCTTGGCCAGGATAGTGGGGGTCCTCGCTCCCTGCTTGGGGTGTGGTTCCCATCCGGCCCATGTGGCCGAGCCCCCCGCTCACTGGTCCCACTCCCACGTTTCAGTCTCCTCCAGGGACGTGCCGCTGCGGTGCTCTGGGAGCAACATCCCACGGGCACGGCTGCGAACACTGAAGATGAGCCTGGTCATCGTCTCCTCCTTCATCCTCTGCTGGACCCCCTACTACCTGCTGGGGCTGTGGTACTGGTTCTGTCCACAGGCCATGCAGCAGAAGGTCCCACCATCCCTCTCCCACATCCTCTTCATCTTTGGCCTCTTCAATGCCTGCCTGGACCCCATCATCTACGGGCTCTTCACCATCCCCTTCCGGAGGCGCTGCGGCTGTCCCTGTGGGCACAGCCCTGAGCCTGAGCCACCCTCCCCAGCCACGGGTTCCTTCCACTGTTCGGCCTCATCCCTGCAGGGCAGGCAGGGTATGGGGGCCACAGAGGGGCCACAACCACCTATTGAGCTGGAGCTGCCCACTGGGGCTGGTTCCTGCCAGAGCAGTGCGCTGTGAGCCAGGGCAGCCTGATGCCACCAGGATGGCACTCTGTGAGCAGTAAGGACACAACAGCGAGGGCAGCTGGTGGGGGCTCTGCTCCAAAATGCCTCTATAAGTGGTAGAGCAGAGCTGCTCCTACAGCCGGGTGGGTGTGAGCCACCCCTCTTCCCTCTCTGCACGCATTTATGTTACATGCTGGAGCACAACGCAGCAATAAAGCATCCTGTGGCCATCTCATGTGCTGCCTGCATCCCTGGATGTGGGCCACACTGGGGCTGGGGATGGGTCATGTAGGGACTCTGGCAGTTGTCCCCAAGGCCAGGGTGGCGCTGCCATCCCCGCAGTGCTGCTGGGGGCTGCACAGCGCAGGGCTTGCAGTCCCTCTGGTCCTGTGCCAGCCCTGCACCCGGCTGCTGCTGGGAACTGGAGCTGGGCTGCTGCCGAAGGTCGTTGCGAGGTGCGGAAGCCCGGCAGCTCCCAGCAGCACAGCAGCTGCTCCAAGGCCAGCGGTACTGCCGGGGCCAGGGACGCAGCTTTGCTGCTCTGCTACTGTGAGGGCTGCAGCCCCGGCCCCAGTGTGGGCTGTGGCTGGGGTCCCTGCAAGGGTGGGGGCTGCTGGTAGGGAGGGGGCAGTGAGAGCCACTCCTCAATGGGGTTCCCTGGATCTGGCACATGGAGCTGTGCTGTAAGTGCATTTACCAGATCCTAAAGCTGCTGTTGGCCCAGCCTGGACCTGGTACAGGGTTCAAAGCGGGCAGTGGAGACAGGAGGAATTTGGAGCTGCCAAAATGCATCCCCTTGGACAGAGGTCTGCAGTAGGAGTCTGGCATCGCTCCAGCAGGTGCATGGGTGGGATGGTCACAGTGAGCTCTGGGCACCCATCCCTGCACCCTGTTCTGCAGCAGGGCTGGTCACGGCTCCAGGGTGGACTGGGCTCTGGGGACACTGCAAGAGCCCCACAGTTGCTGCAGGAAGCAGTGAGGGAGCCGAGCACAGAGCTGCAGCTCCCATAGCCTGGTGATGGCAGGGCTGAAGGATAGTGCTGATGCCCTGATCCCACACCACGGCTGCATGGCGTGGCACTGCACCTGCAGGTGCAGCCATGCACAAGGAGTAGCATCATGCCGGGCCCCCAGGAGGGCAGTGGCCATGCACAGGGGCTGACAGCACTGGGCCAGGAGTTTGTCACACCGTGCTGGGAGCAGCGCCCAATAACAGCAGCAGGAGCAGAGTCGTGTGGGTTTATTGTGAAGTGGCAAAGTGGAAGGACAAAGTGGTGCTGGGGGAGCTGGCCGGGTGCCGCAGCAGGCTGCCCCCGGGAGCTGGGACCAAGGGAAGGGGATGGGGCTCTGGCACAGACTCAGGTAAGTACAAAAATATCTTCTGTGGAGCATGCTGCTTACTCCCGTGGCCTAGGAAATGCTGCACAGGGGGAAGCAGATGAATAAGCAAGCCAAGAGCCCCCAATGAAATTCCAGCGTGGGAGATGCTGTGTGCGCTCAGGGGACGACCTGCCCACTGCAGACACAGCAGGGAGCTGTGCGCACACAGCTGGATGCAAACCCTGCAGCCTGCAGGTGGGCGGCTGACCTGTGCTGGCGGCACACAGCCCAGAGGTGGCCTGGCACCGGTGGGGGCAGGTGACATCCTGGGGGTTGCTGCCGGGGGAATATAGGTGCGGGGATGCTGGCGCTTGGCAGCTGTTCTCCACCTGGGTGAGCAACACCAGCACTCCCCGCTCCGTCCCCAGCCACGTCCCCCCACTGGAGCACCATGAAAACCCCTGCCCCCTGCTTCAGTTTGGGATGGGCAGAGCTGTGGCACTAGGTGCCAGCCGCACTGCTGACCGGCCTCTTCTCAGTGAAGAAACTTTTGAGCAGCATCACTTGCCCAACGCTGACCACGAAGAGGATGACGGTTTCCCCAACCGACCAATACGAGACGCGCCCGTTGAGGTCCTCAGCCCGGCTGCGGTCCTGTGCTTCCCGCAGGCGGTAGTGAGTCTGGGAGTCGATCACCGCCTTCAGCGCCTCGTGGATGGTGACGCAGGCAGACTCCATCTGGGGAAACAAGGCATGTTGTGTCACCCAGGGGGCACGGCTTGGGCGGGGGGGGCAGTGCTGCTGGGTCTGCCAACATGGCTCCGCTCCGAGGGGCAGCACTGGAGCCCGGTGGGCAGCAGGACACCACGCAGCTCAGCAAGGGCTCTGCGCCCCAGCCTGGCATCGTGGCCCCGCTCTGCCACCAGGAGGCTGGCACACTGCCGCCTGGCAGCCGGCACTTCTGCACTCAGCAGAGGGGAAAGGAGCGGGCGCAGTCGCACGGGGTTGTGCCGTTTGGCCACATGCTGCAACACACCTGTGTCAAAGCGGTGACGCGGGTGCCCATGTCGGGCAGGATGGGCGGCTCGTCGCCCACCTGGAGGTTGAAGTAGACGGTTTTGTGGGAGAACGTGGAAAACTCATTGCTGAAGCAGAAAGTGTAGATCCCCGTGAGCTCAGTGTGGTGCGGGAAGCTGTCGTACTGCTTCTTGGTCTCCCTGTAGATGGTGCGGCCGTTGGGGTCCTCGATGTAGCAGTCGACATCGTAGTGGCCCCCACTGATCACCTGCACAGGGAGATGTGGGCAGCACCTGCTGAACCCTCAGAACCCGGCACCGTGGGCAGAGCAGCGCTGCCCCACAATGTGCCACGTGCATAGCCGTGCCCTGAGCAGCATGGGCACCGTGCCGCTGCTGCCCACCACGGGCAGGGGCCAGGCTGGGGGACCACGGGCAGGATGCACAGAGGGACAGCCCCCACTGCCGGGCTGGGGGCCACCGTGGGCACATCCCAAGCGGCTCTGATGTGGGCACTACTGGGGACGAGTCTGGGAACAGCTCCCGGGACAGCACGGGGGGAGCGGAGGGTGCAGGGGAGTGGTGGGGGGTTGCCCTGCTTGGGGCTCTGCGGGGACACGGGTAGGGGCAGGGCCGTACCTGGTAGTCCAGCGTGAACTTGAGGCCTCGGTCCAGCTCTTGGTGGAAGCACTGCTTGTCGCTGTCGGGCAGCTCGAAAGTGAGCTCGGTGCCGCTTGCGCGCAGCGCGCCCAGCAGCAGGGCCAGCGCCCAGCCCCGCATCCTGCCCCGCATCCCGCCCGCACCGCACCGCTCCGTTCTGCTCCGCTCGGCCCCCCGCTCGCCCCGCCCGTGGCCGTCCCTCCCTGACGTGGCGGCACCGCGGCGCTTCCGGGCGGGGGCGGCTCCGTGCGGGGCCGGGGGGCGGAGGGGGGGCCGGGGCCGGGCGGCTGCGGGCAGCGCGGGGATGTAAAACCGCCGTCCGTCGCACGGCGTCACCCCCGCACCGCGCACGCGAGCGGCAATGGCTGCGGTGCGGCGCTGCCGCGCGGTCCCGCAGTGAGATGCGCGTTCCCGCAGTGAGATGCGCGCTCACAGCCCCCGCGCCGGGAGGGGCTGAGCTGCGTTTGCACCGCCGCTGTCAGAGAGCGCCGGCGG
Organism: Bambusicola thoracicus; assembly: GCA_002909625.1. Taxonomy (NCBI): domain Eukaryota; kingdom Metazoa; phylum Chordata; class Aves; order Galliformes; family Phasianidae; genus Bambusicola; species Bambusicola thoracicus. Next base: position 8,564 of record PPHD01020812.1, on the reverse strand, counting down.
AAGGCGTCGATAAAGATATCGGGATATGCATGAATGAAAACCCCGGGATTTGGGATTCCTCAGCCGAAAATAGAAGACGAACATCATGGTTAGAGATAAAGCGTGCCTGAAATCCCGTCTGTGAGACATCTGAGCAATAGGAAGCACAAACTTTAAGGCTGTAAAAATAGAAGCCCACCTTTACTCTAAAGGACACATTTAAATTGAAAACGCATTTCCAGAGAGCGCTCCCGTGCGGACGGAGCCGCAGCGCATCCGTCATTGGTACCCACAGCGCAGTGGGGCCGGGCAGCCGCGTTCCCCGTGGGCACGGAGTGCCAAACCCGCACCTCTGTGCACGGCTCCCATGCTGCAGCAGCAGCGGATCCGGCTCCGGGCTGCAAAGTGCTTGGAAACGGAACCGCAGAGCCTCGGAGCGTCGTCCGGCTTCTGCAGCACAGTGAGGGTATAAATACATTCAATTGCTAAGGAGGGTTATTTCTGCTCTCTGAGCTCTCGCAGCGTTGAGCTCCTTCCCGGTAGGCACTTCACACACGCGTCAGCCCCCAACTCTCCAGCGTGGGGCTCCCAGACCGCTTTCTGCATTAGGATGAGTGGGAGGGATGAAAAATGGATCGTAAATAACCAGGAACAAACACACTGCAGCCAGGAGCCTTTGTGTGATGCCTGGCTCTACCTAAACGTGCTGGGATTGGGTTTCTCAGATAAGCGCTTGCGGGGGGAAAAGTCCAAAGGCAGCTGGCACTGCAGGGCTCCAGGCGCTCAGTTCTGCGCTGCCTGCCGCCTGCTGGCCCCCCAGCTCTGGGAAATGGGCACAGCACCCCCTGCTCCGCTCCCACGCATGGGGTCGTGCACACGGGGCTGCCAGCACTTCCCAGGGCAGCACCGCCCCGCTCTGAACCACCACGGATGTTCCTACAGAAAGCAGTTTGCCGAACTTCCTGGGAAAGCGGCTACTGAGCCACGATTTCCTCAAAATCGGAGAGCTGCCTCATCTGCTCCAGCTGCATGGAGTGCCTCCGGAGGAGCTTCTTTTTGGTTCTCAGGTCACCCCGCTTGGGGGAGCTGGGCGCGATGGGCACCAGGGCCCTGAAGCCGGCGGCCAGAGGGGAGGGGGCCTTGCTGCCGGCTCCGATGTCGGGGATGGGGGGGCTGGGGTTGACGTTGAGGGGGGGCAGGTAGCCGGGCCGGGTGTGAGCGATGTGGTCCAGCAGCAGCGTGCCGGAGCCGCGCCGTTCCAGCAGGTTGGGCGGGCGGCGGGCGGAGGCGGGCGAGGTGCTGGGGGCGCCGTCCAGAGCCTCCCGTGAACCACCCAGCAGAGCCAGGTGAGAGCCGCTCAGCTTCCTCCTCTCCGCAGCCGCCTTCCCCGCCTCGGCCATGCCGGCATCGCAGTCGGCACTCATCCGCCGCCAGCGCAGGGCCTCCATCACCTCGCTGCTCTCTGGCGGCTCCGGCACTGTGCTCCGGCGGGGCAGGCGCTGGGGGCCCTTCTCGAAGCCCTTCCTGCAGCCGGACCCGGGGGCTGGCGGTGTGCGCAGCGCCTGCTCATCAACCAGCGGGAAGAGGGACGCGTCCTTGCTGCGGGTGAGGGGAGCCTTCCTGCACAGCGCGAGCTCCCCGATGCTGCTGACCAGCTCATCATCCGTGCGCACCCTCTGCTCCTCGTGGTGCGCTGCCAGCACTGAGGGCGCAACCAGCCCCCATGGCTCCGACTGCAGCCGCTTCAGCTGCGGGAGCCGCGCTCTCTTGGTGGTGGTGCCACCCCTCCAGCCTGGGGACGGTGGCTCGGGGGTGGCCTTGGTGGGGGGACCGTCCCTGGGGGGCACGTCCTGCTCAGCAGTCTGGGGACATGGGGTGGCCGCCTTCAGCGCCGCGGCGCTCGCCTCAGAGGGGGTCCTCTCCTTGAAGTCCAGCAAGGGGGGCACGTTCAGGTACTGCTTGGTGGCCTTGGTGCCAGTGGCCGACTTGTCCATGGTGATGATGATCACTTCCTTCCCCTTGGCTCTGCAGGCGTTCAGGAGGTGCTGCAGAACGTCCTTGTCATCGGCGTTGATGGCGTGCACCAGTGCAGAGGCCCCGGAGTGGTCCTCCAGGCTGGGGTCAGCCCCGTTGTCCAGCAGCAGGGTCACCACCTCGCCGCCCGCGCCACGGATGCAGGCGTGCATCAGGGCCGTCTTCCCAGACTTGTCCTGGATGTTGGGGTCAGCCCTGTTGTCCAGCAGGTACTTCACCATCTTGGCCTTGCTGATGCTCTGCTGGTCCACGTGCGTGGTGATGCAGGCCACCATCAGCGCGGTCTCCCCCTTCTCATTGCTCTCATTGATGTAGGCCCCCCCTTCCAGCAGCAGCCGGGTCAGCCGCAGCCGGCCCAGCCACACTGCCTTCAGGAGGGAGTTCCCCCCGGTCTGCAGCTCTGTCACCTCATCCATGGCATGCAGCGCTCACGGCAGCTAGGGAGGAATGGGGATGGAGAGGTGAGGCCCCCAGCAGCCTCCGCTGAGTCCTCCGCACATGGACAGCCCCGCAGCACTTTCCCACATTGGAAGAGGTTGAATTCAGGTTAGACGTGAGAAAGGGATTTTGTACCACAAGCGTGCTGAGGCCCTGGTATAGGCTGCCCGGGGTGGCTGCGGGTTCCCCATCTTTGAAGTGCTCACGGTCAGGTTGGATGGGGCTCTGGGCTGTGGGAGGCATCACTGCCCATGGAGGGGTTGAAACTGGGGGGGCTTTAAGACATCTTCCAGTCCAAATCATGCTGTGGTTTTGTCACAGCACTTTGTGCTGCTTGCTGGGGGTGCGGGGGGAACTGCACCAGGAGGAAAGCTCTGTTTCCTCTGGGGTCTCTCAGAGTGACAGCACTGCTTGGAACCAGCTGGGAGGTGCACTGGCACTGCCCTCTCTCAGCTCATAATTCACGTTATGGCATTGCTCCCCTCTCAACGACCTCATTTCAGATGTAATGTTTGCCAGGAAGCCTCATCAGACTCAGCCCCTCCTGCCACCCCATCCAGGTGTGCTGGCTGCCAGCCCTGCGAGCACCAATCAGTGCTGATTGCTGAGCAGCCTCAGCTGGGCCCCCACACCCCCTGCAGGCTGGGGGCTCTATTTAAAGGTAGGCCATGAGCCTGGTTTGCTGTGTGAGGCTGTGCTCACCTCTGTGGGATTATCTTTGTTTGCTGGACTTCTGTGGATTTAATTTGCTGTTCTGCCTTCTTGTGGTGATCTCTGCTTGTGTGACCCGTGGCTGTCAGCAGCCTATCCCTGCCCTACAGGTGAGGTCTTGCCCCCTGCTCTCAGCTCACAGCTTGTCTCCCTTCGTGGGGCAGCTCTGCTCTCACTGCTGCCTGATGATACACCTCAGTTCACCTTGCCTTGTTCTATTCTGTCTCTGCTCCCATAGCCATGCTGACATTTCCCTGGATGCAGCTGATTTCCTTCAGTGCCAGAGCCACCAACATGGCCCTGCTGCTGGCATGGCTCTGCTGTGCCTCAGGGGCACCTTACTCTGTAACACAGAGCCCACTGGAGGCTGTGAGCGTTTCCTGTGCTGCTGAGGCTGTGGTCCTCACTGCTGATAGAAATTCTAGGCAGCTGCTGCTTTGCTGTGTGTAACCCTGTGCTGCTTCATGGTGCTGTTGGGAGTCCTTATGTAGGAGAGTGCTGTGAGAGAGCAGCGTTCTCGTGCAGCACTCTGCAGCAGGACTGGCTCAGGGGATCAGCAGACACCGTCCCTTCTGGAAAGCGCTCCGTGCCTGGCAGGGGTTTGCCAGCCCCTTTGGGGGACCCACAGCCAGGCAAGGCTCCTGAGTGCTGCTCCACTGCACCATTTGGGAACCGAGTGCCTCTGTTCCTGGTGGCTGTGCCTGCGTCCCTGAAGAGCAGCACCTGCAGTGCTGAGACCCGGTGAGTGCCATGCACGGGGCAGAAGCAGCAGCTTGCGGGGCCCAGCACCGCGGGTCTGTCAGAGGTGCGCTGTCCCAGGAGCCCCGCTGCCCAGCAGCGAGCAGCGCCGTTCCTCCGAGCCGTGCCCAGCCCTCTCCCGGGCCATCTCCCCCCTCTCCATCACCCGCAGCACTCCGCAATCTGCGCTCACCGCTTTCCCCCACGGCACACTCGCGATGCTCTGCCTGTCTCCCCCCAGCCCGCGCCCATTGATGCGTGGCTCCTGCAGCCCCCACCCCGCTGTCAGCTCCCGGGCATTGCGCACCCAGCGTTGCCTGAAGGCTGTGAGTGCTCCCGGCAGCACGGCGCCCCGATGCCCACGGCTGCTCCCCGAGACCCCCGGACCAGTCCCGAAGTTGCTCTCACCTCCATCTCCTCTCGCCGGTGCCGCGTCCCTTCCCGCTGCTCCAGGCTCGGTGCGGCGACAGCGGGGCGGGGGTCCCCCCCTCCCCGGAGCCGGGGTTCGCCCTCGTTACCTGCCGTGCCGTGCCGGTACCCGTTAGCGGTGTGCGGTGCCCGGTACCGGCCCCGCTGTGCGCACCGGGGCTGCGCGGGGAGGAGGGCGCGGGGCGGCGCCTCCGCCTGCGGTGGGTGCGGGGAGCGGAGGGGGGTGGATGGGGGGCGTGTGCGGGGCTGAGTCCAGCACAGCCAGGTCCGCGCGGGGGCGGGACGGTGCGCGTCTGGATCCGCATGTGCGGGGCGGGGCCGCAGTCCGTGCGCGCTCGGGGATGAGCGTGTGTGTGTGTGTGTGTGTGTGTGTGTGCGCGCACGGCCTGAGGGCTGAGCGTGTCTGTGCGGTGATGCACGCAGGGCTGTGTCTGCGTGGGTGTGTGTGCCGGCTGTCTGAGTGCACGCGCCGTCCCCGTGTGTGCGTCCATACCTGTGAGTGCCCAGGTGCTGCACGGCGCTGTGTTTGTATGCAGGGGCTGTCTGCATTGCTGCCCATCCGTGCCCACATGTGTGGCTGTGGGAAATGTGCTACTCGTGTCCTCCGGTGCCTGCGTAGCCGTGTGTGCTCCGTGTGCGTTATGGTGTCCAGGTGCTGCTGAGGGCAGCCGGGCACTGCCCCGCATCCCCACTGAGGTGGGGTCCTCCTTCCTTAGGGGCTGTCAAGGCCTACGGGTATGCAGTGATGAGCAGACTGGGCTGAGCACACAGCTGGGGTTGGGCTGGAGACCCCCCTGAGGTCCATCTCCCAGCAGTGACACTGCCTCTGCGGCCTGAGTGTATCAGTGGGGACACCAAAGCGTTCTGCTGCTCAAGGGAGCCAGAGGGTGCGTGCTGCTTTCTAGGGCAGTGTGTGTGGAGAAACACTGTGACCACAGGCATCCTACTGTCAGTGGGGCAGAAGCCTCTGGTCCTACTGCTGTTGTGTGGCATCCAGCCTGCCTTACTCTGAGGCTGCTGGGGAGCTGTGGCCCCTCCAGAGTGGTCCCACTGGGGGCGGATAACCGTCCAGAGGGTGGGAAGTGGCCGTAGATGCACAGCTGGCACAGCACTGTGTGCAGTTCTGCCATGCGGGAGGATGCTGCTGCCTGAGCTGTGGTTATCATAGCACTCTGAGACTGGATCGATGTTGGGGGGGAAAGCTAACCAGGTGGGCACCTGGTGCTGGGCAGGGGTACGGCCATGGGGGGAAGGGGCAGTAGGGAAGGCAAGGCTCTGGGATGTGTGAGGGCAGGGCCGAGTGCTGATGGCCCACAGCAGGCGTTCCACACTGGGTGGCCACCACTCTGCTGGGCTGTGGCTGCCCATGGTGCCTACTGGGCATGCAGCAGGGACTGTCCCATGAGTGGGGTCAGAGCGTTCCTTAGAGCCCGCTCCACTTCAACACAGAACGTTTCAGAGTTTGCCTTCTGCTTCCTTTTTAGTTGAATAATTCACAACAAGTGATTAATGGAGGTGTGCCACCCCTTTCCTACTGGCGCGTCACAGGTTGCATTTTGTCAGTGCTGTTCGTTACTCATTTGCTGAGTAATGGCTGCACAGCTCTGGGCCTGCGGAGCTGCTTGTGGGGCGCAGTGTGGTGAACCCAGTGCTGTTCAGCAGTAGGGCAGTGAGCCCGCGGTGTGCGTGGTGTGGGAGACTTCAGCTGAGCTCTCCTGCTCCTCCCGTGGGGTATATTGGATATGGGGAGTATGTGATGTTGCAGAGGACAGCAGAGATGTCGGGTGCTGCTCGGGCCATGGCAGAGACCTTGCAGGTAGCTCTGGTCTGTCTATTACAGCTTTCCGGTTAAAACTGGAGCCCAGCCTGGAGGAAGAGAGGGCAGCTGCTGCCTGCTGGAGCCGCACTGGGATGCCCAGCGTGTGCCTGTGCACCCTGGGAGGCTGTGTGGGGGCTGTGGCGGCTGAGGCTGTGAGTGCAGGACTTGGGGCTGTGGTTCCCCATTGTCACCCCATCCCCAAATGCTTTGGGAACAGCAGCAAGTACGGCTGCTGTCTTCTCAGAGCCCGGCTCCAGCTGGGGCAGGGGCCGCTCGAGGTGTGTGTGTGGGGGGGGTGGGCGGCTTTGCTGCTGGGCTCAGCTAAATGCACGCCATCTCCCCAGGAGCTGCGCTACGCTGGATCTATTTTGGGCACTTTGCAGAACAGCTGGTGATCATCTCTTACATGGCGTGGCGGCGGCCGTGCGCAGCTATTTCTGCCAGCTCATCCCCACACAGCAGCTTCTTATAAATGCGTTCAGCTGGAGGGATGGATGCAGGTGTTGGGGAGGGGGAGTTTGGTGCTGATGTTTTGGAGATTGTCAGCTCTGCCCTGAGGGCTGCTCCTGTGCTGGGTAGGGCACATCTATGCCCCATAGGGCTTAGTGGGACATAGAGCCTGGGGCAGCCCTGGGCATATGTGGCACGGGGGGTTGTGGGTACTTGTGCTCCGTGAGTGCCTGTTCTGGTCAGGGCAGCTGATGGGGTTGTGAAGTCTTCACTGTGGGTCGGGGCTGCTGAGGGTGCCTGCGGCGTCCCCACGGTCAGTGCCAGCTGTGCTGGATGTGGAGGTGTTTGGGGTCAGGAGGGCCGGGTGCCCCTTGCACAAAGCCGCTCCCCCTCAGACCTGAGCAGGAACACGCTGCGCGTTTGCAGGTTTGCATCCACATTAATTTAGACCCCAACTTCTGCTGGAAGAGTTAAGTAAGTAGCAGCTTCCTGTGGTGTAAGGAATTAACTGACATCCGTGATGGCCTCTGCCAGCGACAGCCCTGCTGCGGCCACCTGGCCTGGCCATGCAGCACTGCTGCTGCTGGGCTGTCCCTGCCCTGGCTGCAGCAGGGTTGGGGGCTCTGCTGGGGGCACGGCTGTGCTGCAGGGACCACAGGAACGTTGCACGGTCACAGCCCCACGTGTTGGACTGCCGCTGCTGTTCCCTGCTTGGCTTTAGCAGGACCCGGGTCTGAGCCTCTATGGGAAGGGAAAACCCCGACCCGCTGCAGCTTAAGTGCCGCTATAGGAGCCTTCTTGTCCACGGGGAGGGGATGGGGGGCAGCAGGACTGGCTGGGGATGGGGGAAGGGCTGCTGGGGCCCTGAGATGCCCCTCCTTCCATCTCCCCGTGTCTGCTCTCCATCCTGCTCCCAGCTGGGGGGGCTGTGCTGAGTGCGGGGCTCCCAAAATAGCGGCCCCCCGCCCCGTGAGCGCTCGCAGGCAGGCGGTGATGCAGCGCTTCCGAAAGAGGCTGCATCATTGCGAGTGGGTCTGATGTTTCTATAGCAACCCCGGGGTAAAAATAGTGTACGAACATTTAGGAGCTGTCAGGGCCTGGAGGGAAGGGCTCCTCCGGTGCGGTGCTTTGCAGGGCGGGGGCTTGCCTATGGAGCAGAGTTGCTGTGCTGGGGGCGGTTCTGTGCAGCTCACAGAGGCTGGGGGCTCTCCCAGCATCAGTTGGGCACTGGAGCTGCTGCAGCCCACCCGGGGCTCTCATGTTTGGTGATTTCTGCAGACTGTGCACCTTTGTGATGCACTCTTTAGAGCTGAGGAGAGGCTGAGGGTGCTCCGGGGCAGCCTGTATGGCCATAGAGGGTATGACCAACTTTTGGGGGTGGGTGCAATCTGGGTCACGCTCCATTGCTGACCCAAAAGCTTTATGCATTCATGTAGCTTTGCCTCTGGTAAGTTGTGCTGAGGTCTGGAAACAGAAATGCCACTGCTGTGTGTCACCGTGCAGTGAGTGCTGCTCATCTCTAATCGCTGTTTGACATTTGGCACAACAAATGCTGTGTCTGGCTCTCCCGATTGCTGTGCTGTGCCCGGATCCTCAGCCTCAGCCCCTCATGGCGTGGGGATGCTGAGGGCCGGGTCCCATTGGAGCTGTGTGCTGGGGTGCTGTGCTCCCCCACAGCTGGGGCTGCTGCTGCTGCCCCTCACCCCTCACCCAGCTCTTCTGGGCACACTGCGGTGGAAATGGCACGAGCTGCAGTGCACTCATTTCTCTCTCCTTTCCCATCTCTTCCCCCATCTCTGTCACTCCTGCAATTGGTGGTTGCCATGACAACGTATGTCTCCTTGCGCTCTCATCCCTTTTTGCTTTGTAATCTATAAATTCTTGCACCTCCACGTTTTTTTTTCCCTCTCTGCTGTGCCCCTCTGTGGAGGCCCTTTGGCTTAAGGTGTGGAAGTGCTGTTGGTGT
>PPHD01020811.1:0-13499 GCA_002909625.1 Bambusicola thoracicus | reverse complement strand
ATGGGGAGGTTGGTGGCCCTGCCCGGCAAGGGGGGGTTGGAGATTCATGATCCTTGAGGTCCCTTCCAACCCAGGCCATTCTGTGATTTCAGGAAGGGTATTAAAAATGTGAGTATTTACCTCAGTTGCAGGTCAGTTATTTTGTTTCCAGAAGAACATCAGACTAGCTTTAGGTAAGTATTAGACTGAAATTCTTAATCTTTGAGGCAGCATCAACTTCCCTCCAATGTTGTGGTCAAAATAAATTCTGTTAAATGGAGCCATGCTTCTGTCCCATATTCCTGTGTGCTTTTCCCCCTTCCCATATTTATTTCTGCTTGGGGTGAGGGGTGGTTTGTGGGGAGCTTTTTTAGCAGGAGTGTTTTCTTTTGGTACAGTGTTTCAGGCTCCTCCCTTTGACGTGCTTGGGAAGTGTTCCTGGAGCAGTGGTTTTGACATGGGGACCGTCTCTTTTCTGACAGCAGCTCATGGGGCTCTTTTGTTCCGTACCAGTGTTTACTTGGGAGGTTTGGGTTGCCCTTCTGATTCTTGTCAAACATTTTCCTTTGAACAAGGATTAAATTTGGCTTTTCTTACTGTACAAAATATTTCCAATGTTAGGAGGAAATAGTAAAAACACTGTAATGAGCATTACTGGTTCCTTCACTGACTGCAGCTGAAAATTGTCTTCAGCTTTGACCCGCTGTCATCTTGAGTCTGGCAGGAACCTGGCTCAGTACCTGGGAAGTGGGGTTGCTCTGCTCAAATCTGCAAGCCCTGGCTGCTGCATTCATGCTTGGAGGAGCCTATGTTTGACAAAATCAGTTCTGGGAAGGCTCCTAGCCCTGATGCAGAGGGAGAACCACCTTGAGTGTAATGCTGGGCCCTGACAGACCCTCAGGAAGCACAGCAGGGGTGCAGTGATGCCTCTTGCATCAGCAAGCATTGGGCATGCAAGCAGGACCACAGAATTTGCATGCACAACCCTTTCTAGACAGAGCTGCGGTTAAGACTGCCTGAGCCCCGGCTAAAGATGAGCCTTTGGGCTTTCTTTCTGTGAAGCAGTTTGCCACCATATAATTAAGCCTCTAGGTGGCAGGGCAGCTCTGATGCAGGAGAGGCAAGCAGGAGGTGCCAGGGCTCGCTGCAGAACAGTGACCCCAGACAAAGGAGCAGGAGGGTGTCAGGAAGCTCAGTTTGTTTTCCGGACATTTTTCACTGTTGTGACTGGGTATTTACAATGTACATAACTTAAAATAACAAATGAGGATACACAATTGGTGTCAGTGGGAAGTAAATTTGTCCTTAAACTAACAACTGGAATCCAGTCAAGCTGAGGTAAATATTCTCCTTGTGTGGAACTTGGCTTATACACATCTACCACACCGCTCCTTCGGTATGCTATAGGTATACCACAGGTAGACTGAAGGTATAGAGGTTCTGCTTGATTTTTTTATGCTTTCTAAATGTAGGAAAAGAAAAAAGGAAACGCCATTTTAGCACTTTGTAAAAACTGCCCATTTGGTCCTTCTGGAGAACTAATGGCCTTTGTTTGTTTTTTTAATATTGCATAAAAATGAGAAGATTTTTCATACCTGATCAACCTATCTTCTTTCAAGTCCCTTTGTATGGCAAACAGGTATAGGATCAGAGAGATTATCACGTTACAAAGGAGAAATGAAATAAAGAGCTTACCTGTGTTCTGGTCTCACAGAAGGGTGGCTCCAAGAGGAAGGATCTCCAGATAGAGATCCTTCCTCCTTGAGAGTCAGCCCTTAAATGGGGTCTAGCAGGCCAGGCTTCACCCCTTCTGGTCACTCAGGTGAAATTGCATTCACCTGCACCCCTGCAACTGACTCAGTGCTCACCTTAGGTGGTCAATCAGAGGTTCAGGCTGTGATTCAACATTTCCCATACACCCTTCCAGACTGCTGCCTACAACCAAAGGCTCTGAGTTACTGCTCCATGTTTGAACTCTCAAATCGGGATCAAAGGGCATCAGACTCACATAAAAGTCTCCACCGAGGTGGTGCTGTGTGATACCAATGCTCTCATGGGCTGCATGGTTAAATCCTGTTGCTTAAATCAGTACCAAGAAGCCTTATGTAATTTATTTAAATGTTGATGCCCTCGATAAAGTGTGGAAGAGTCACATTTTTGGTTCTGAAATTGCAGTATGATAACGTGTTTAAAATCAGCTATCAGGCTGAGTTGTTCTTTTGTGCATGCAGGTCATCGTGATGGGAGCCACCAATCGTCCTCAGGACCTTGACTCTGCAATCATGAGAAGGATGCCAACCCGCTTTCATATCAACCAACCCGTAAGTCCAGCCAGCTTTGCTGAGACAGTGCCTGGGGTCTCGCAACAGGCAGGTGCCTTATCAGCCACAAAAGACACGTATCTGGTTGATTGTTTTCAAGGAGGTAGAGATAGAGTATTGTTTTGATCCACTTTTAGTGTTTCTAGAAGCATACAGAACTCTGCTTTTAAGGTGAAGTTTCCCAGAAAAAGCTGCTTCCGTGGTTCTTTTACCTGAAAGAACTCCGTCTGTCCTGAGAGCTTCCAACCCATTTATTCATCTAGATGCTGTACTCAGTCACTCTTTCCTTGCTGTGGGGTAAATAAATACAAAATAAACTGATTTTGTGCATTTTTATGTAGCTGAAGGAAGTCCTTGGCGTAAGACCTGGGCACATCCCATCACTGCTCACAGCAGTTGGCACTGGGCACTCTTCCTGCTAGTAGTACTGTGCTGTTTTCCAGTGCAGCTTTGCTATTGAAGTTTTGCCTTCGTTCTGAGTACATTAGCTGTCTTCTCCGCAGTGCAAGGTAACGCAGTTACTGAATTCTGTGAGAGAGTAAATCGGGCAGCTGCAGGCAGGGCATGAGCCAAAAGGTCTGTACCAGGAGCAGCATCGTAGAAAACAATTTATTAAACAAAGACCTTTGGAGGCAGTGGCGCTGAGGTGAGTGGCAGCTCACTGCACAGGCTGCCTTTTGGGGAGAGCTTAGTTTTAGCTTGTAAACCACAGAAGGCACAAAATAATCTGCGTACGCTGCTTTATGGGGCAGAGTGACAACCAGATTGGGGAACATCAGTTTCTGGATCTGTGATACTTAGTCTTGAAGGAGAGAAGAGGGTATCATAACCTACATTCTGCTTAAGCCTTTCCATAGTTGAGCACAGCAAGCAGTGTGGAAAACGTTTAGTTTTTATTCTCCACAATTTACTCCAAATGGGCAGTAATGAAGGTCCGTATCAACTAGGCCAGCAGTCACAGTGTTACCCTCACTATATGTTTTGCTATTGCCATCCCTTCCAAGGTATTTCAGTAGCCTTTGAGCACTTTATGATATCGCTGCAAAAACGTCTTGTGCTATTGTAAAAAGTTCAGCTGTGATTGTCAGCATTCCCTTCTAACTATGGTAATAGGCTTAATTGTCATTTTGTGCAGAAACTGAGGGACTGAACTGAAGGATGAAAACTGTCATTGATTGTGCAATTGAATAGTTGTATTCCCAGACCTGTCTTGTTTGAACTGGCCTTCTGTTAAAGACGATAGGAGATTGTACTTAAGGCACAGTAAGACTAAACACAGCAGTGCATTTCTCTTTCCCTATAGTTAGTGTAAATGTTTATGTTCAAGTGTTCAACTGTACGTGCTCCTGGAGTCAGAGTGCCCTACATTTTGCTGAGTGGTTTCCCTAATTGCTGTCAGATAGGTTACCTTCCTGTGCTTCATGTCTCCCATTTGAGGGATCAGATTTTGTCGCTGAAATTGAACCAAAAGCCCGCTTAGTGCAAGATCGATGTGGATGCTGTTTATGTTTATTTCTGTTTTCCAATAACTTTAATCTCTTTTGTTTAAGGCTCTCAAACAAAGAGAAGCAATCTTGAAGCTAATTCTGAAAAATGAAAATGTAAGTAGGCTCCTCTTAATGGTTCATTTACGATAATGCTGTTGTCATGAGTGGATGCTCTGAAGTTGTTGCAAATATTTTGTAACTGATTTTCTTGAGATAAGGTAGCAATGATCTACCAGAGCATTCCTGATTATTACTTAGGAATCTTTTGTGCTCTTAAGTGTGGCGTCAAATTGAAGCAGTAGAATTCCCTCCTGGTTTAACTGTGAGCCGGTGAGGAAGATAACTTCTCTGCTCCCATTTTCTTGTCTTAAAACAAGATGTGTTCATCTCGCTAAAGATGCAGCTGAAGGTGAGCCATGATTGGAAATAGCTTCGATCAGTGAAAGAAATATTGTGAAGCACCGTTGACTCAGGAAGAAGGCATTCTGATTTTCTTCAACTCGGTGGTTTGTTGGCTCACGTTCAGAATGGAGGAATGAGGTTTTCTGACAGTGCTGCTTTTCCTCTTTGATTCACAGTTCATACTTTCTTTTGGGAAAACTATGTATGGTTTTAGAAATATTATATATATAAAATATATGATTCCTGTCACCATCTGGGTTGCAAGATGAGAAGAAAAGTAGCAGTGAGTGCATCTAGAAATCTCATAGAGTTTAGGCTGCAGCACTAATTCTCATCAAGCTAATGTTGCGAGGGGTCTGGGAGAGTTCAGACCATAACTTAATCAAATAATGTCCTTTTTAGCTCTCAAAAAGGCAAGATGGAAAAAACCCCACCTTAGGGAAGGTAAAAATACCTGGAGGTGACCATTTATTGTACCTGTAGAACAAAGTAACGACTTCAGGGTTTCCATGCTCTCTTCTCTTGTTTCTGGGCAGGTGGACAGGCATGTAGATCTGCTCCAAGTCGCCAAAGAGACCGATGGATTCTCAGGAAGTGATCTGAAAGAAATGTGCCGGGACGCGGCACTGCTCTGCGTCAGGGAATATGTTAACTCTGCCTGTGAAGAAGAGAAGTATGTGCCTTTATTCTGTGTTATGATAGCTAAGCAGCAGTTGGGAAGGCTCTTGGTGCTACATACCGTGCAGTTATTAGGTCTCGTTTTCTGATCTGAGTGGCAAATCTTAGCCATTTTGTCAAACCTTGCCCTGACTGACAGAAAACAGGAGGTCCTCTCTTGACAAACTGCCACTATACAACCAAAAAAACCCAAATAAGTTATCTTACTCATTTTGACAATGAAAACAGGACTGTTTGTTCCAAGGTGTCGAGCTCGAGCTGGCAAAAACCAGCAGGAGAGTAACATTACAGCACCGTGCTACCAGTTTGAAATGCTGGTAACGCAACGCTCTTGTGCGCATGGATCTGCACTCTGTTATGTTCCCCTGATAATCTCCCATGCTTGCAGGTAGTCTGCATGCACAGAAGCACATTCTAAGGGTAATGCTGGGTCAGAGTCAGAGCTGCCGTTCTCAGAGATTACTTCTCTTTGTTTGAATTGGTGCCACGCATCACCCAAATGACTCTCGTGATTTTTCTCTTTCTTTCTTTATCCTGAAGCCGTGATGAAGATGAAATTCGGCCCGTGCAACAGCAGGATCTCCACAGGGCAATTGAGAAGATGAGGAAATCAAAGAATGCCACGCTTCACGATGACCTGATGCATGTCATTATAGATTAAGGCTAAGGAGCGCGCTCGCCGTTTCTGATGTGATGTGATTTGTATTCTGTAATCAGTTAGTGAAAGCAACGTGAGGGGCTGGGAGTGGGGACACTCCTTGAATGAGGGAGTTGTGTTTCTGGAATTGTTTTTATACAGCAAATGCTAAGTTATTGAAATTTTTGTCATGCACAACTAGAAATGTAACAATAGATCACAAAGTGGAACAATTACAGCTCAGACCAAGAGCGACTGCCTGTGTCTTGTCCCTTATGGGTGCACTGTGTAGCCTTAAAGCAGGTTCTGGTGTGGTGCGAGGGCAGCGGCCGCCTGCTGCCGGGCTGTGTGTATGTACTACATGTATATAGCCACACGTTTTTTTTATATGTAGACATAATATGTAGATAACTTCAGTATGGGAAATCTTTTCTACTTCCTGAACGAAACCAAATCTGAAGATGTATAGATTCATCGATACTCAGCTCACACTTTTTCCTTCCAGCAGCCAGTAGAAATTCTGGGAAATTCTAGGGAATATTGGAAATGGTACTGATATGTTTTTTTTCTCCACGTCACCACTTGCAATCCGGTGCCACTGAGCAAAGATAGTAACTGTTGTAAAAATGGTGGAACGCTTTTTCTTTTGTATGAATTCTGCTTTTGGAGGCATTTTCATGCTGTTCTTATTTTTGATTTTCCCCTCCCATGCGATTTAATTAAGAGTAGAGTCTACTTAACTGCTCTTTCCTTAAGCCCCACCTTGCAGAGGTTCTCGGAGCTGTGCTTTCTGATGTGTGTCACGGTGGGAGCCCACTGCTGTTTCATCTCCTCTGGAAGAGGCGCTGCTGCACTGTGCCATGGCGAAGGAAGGTGTTCTGTGGTGCTTTGCTCCGTCACCTGCTCTGCCCCGCAAAACCGAAGGCAACGAGGAAGCAATTTCAGGTTTATGAATATGATTTAGCGATGTTCTGCTGTACTTGTTGGTAACAGTTTGGTAAATTCATGTAACGCTACGTAGTGATAAAGGCAAAGGGTTAAAATGTAAGTGGCAAAGTGTTTTGTAAAGTTATTGTCGGTAGGTTTTCAGTAGTTTAGTTTTCTCTTAATAATTGTGAATCGTGCGCTAATTTGATGCAGATGCGTCATCACAGTTGCCTGACCCAAGGGGCAGTGCGCTGTCACGGCTCTGCTGACTGCAGAGGGGTAAGCAGTGAAAGCAGGGTGACAATGGAAAATGAAACAAGCTGCGATGCAGAGAACCGGGGTGAGGTGTCATCCGGTGTCAGGCCCTGCTGCCGGCGTGCGTTCAGCTTGTAGGCTGAAATAGCAGTGGGAGCACCTGGAAGCCCCTGGAGGACGGGGAGCCACCCTCGGTGAGCTGCAAAATCTGACCTTTATAATCAATCATGGTGTTTTCTCTGGAGGCCGGGATTGTGCATGCACCAGAAGCAGAGCTCAAGCTGCTCAGTCCATTCAGCTGCGTTCCCTCCTTCTTTGGAGTGTGTGCTACTTGGGGGAGCGGTTTCATCCTGTTTATAGTCAGACCGAGCGTGAGGTTAAACAGCAAACCTGCACACAGGAATGCCTGCAGGAGCGCCCTGGGCCCCAGCTGAACGCCGCGATGCTGTCTGTGTGTCCCCAGTGATGGGGCTGTTGGCATGCTGCCTCATCTTGCCTTTACCCTATGCCCATAATGCATCCTGCAGGCCTATGAGATGGAGTTGGGGATGGACACCTGGGGTGACCTGCAGTTGCCCAAGGGGTAGTTCTGCAGCTGAGCCATTCTCATTTCTCCAAGGACTCCTCCAGACCTTGGGGGCCCTTCCCAGCAGCTGGCCAGGGAATTGCAGGGTATACGCAAGTGCATAACCTTTATGTGTGTGTCTCTGAATTCTGCAAGTGCTGCTTTACAGCCTTATTTGAGCGAGGTTTGGGGATGGGAAACCCCTCTGGAGTGTGGGAAAGTCATCTCAAGGGCTGCTTGGGGTCTGGGAGCAGCAGGCAGCACAGTGCTGCTGAATGCGCCTCGACCAACGTAAGCCAACAATCACAATGCAAGCATTGGTTTACATGTATAAATATTTATTTGTACTAAAAGTGAGTGTCTCAGAGTATCAAGGTCAGAATATATTAAATCAGGAGATGCATCAGTTGAGGTACAAATTCCAGTCTCACGTCTTTAATAAATACACTAAAAAACAAACAACTGGTCCACATTATTTTAATCAGAGGTAATTGGTCTACTACGCTATTTTAAAAGAACAATACAAGAATTGCGTTTTGCTGTGACCGTATTGGTTTCAGTACGCTGTTTTGCTCTGCGTGATTCTTTGGGGATGGGAGGCAACAGCTCTAAATGCTGCTTCAGAATGGCCGATATTGCAATTAAGAAATCAGCATCTTGCTTTTGTCTTCCAGGTCCCTGCCAGAGGGCCTGCGTGTGGAAGGCACTGGTGCTAGCGTGCTCTCGGCTACTGCCGGGGTCGTTGCAGCATGGCATTGAGGTATAACACAGCTTTTTTGTTCTTCCCTTTGAACACATACGAAGATTACAAAGAAAACCCAACAGCAAGGTGACAAGCGAAACACAAAACACTCCTTACAAAAATATTCCCAATTGCATATGTAGTCTTGGATACTGCACCACGGCCACAGCAAGACAGGTCTGAGCTTGGGGTGTTGCTCGATGTGCAGTCACCGGAAGAACCGGGGCTGTTCTTGCTGAGCGTGGGCCCATTTGTAGTTAAAAGAAGGCACACGGAGGGCAGCTCCTGTGAATCCTGTGCTGAGCGGCCCTGGGGAACTGACTGAAGTGGATGTGTGCAAAGGCCACAAAACCTGGTGGTAATGTATGCGTGGCTGCCTTCCCTCTGCTGTCCCCTAAAACCTCCCATCCGAGCACAGTGGTCAGGGAAGGCGCTGCTCACCTTTCCTAACAGCCCAGCAGCACGAGTCAGAGAGAAGACACGAGGTTTGATGGCAAAGTCCATGGCAGGGGAAAACCAGAGTAGCGCTGCAGCTTTTCAGCAGGCAAAGGCAACCCCAGTTCTGCCCTCTGCACTGTCCTGTGTGATCAGCATCTTCTCAACGATCTCCCAGGCTGCATGATGCCCCGCACAGCTGCCATGGTGCCCACTGAGCTATGAGCACAGGGAGTCCCAGCGTCCCCATGGGAAGCGAACTTAGAGCACCAGGATCAGACCTGGCTTTTTTAACAGGGAGGGAAGCAGGAGGAAGAAAAGAATGGTGAGGCACTGACTCGGCAATGAGGCTGCTTATAAAAAGGCACTAAAAAGTCTCACTGTTAGCAAGTGTTGTCTAAGGCACGACCTCAAGAGCAGCAACTGGATCCAAGCACTGAGGATCAGCAGCAACCACTCCTTGCTGCCTCTCTTGGGGCATCGCTGGGCAAGGGGTAAAGGAAGGACACTTCATTGCTTCTGCTCCATGCAGGTGCGCAGATTTGCCCCGGTGTCCCCAGCAGCACCAAATGAGCCCGCTGGCCCCATCCAACACTGCACCAGGCATCCTGGAGCTGCACCAGGCTGGAAGCAAAGGGCCGGCTGCCATCCTCCTCCAGCTCTGAGGGGAGGAGGACTCAGTTCAAAGTATTTCTGATTATTAAAAACTACTCTGATCCAGGCAGGAAAGTCCCACTAGTCAGAATAGTGAAAATGCCATGTAGCTGATCTCTGTCATAGGGAATCAATCAATCATCGCTCACTCTTAATACAAGTATTTCTAGGAGGAGAAGTAGCGTTAATTCTTTTTTTCCAGCGATTGGTAGTACTCAGTTAGCACTTTCCAAGCTTTGGGGGCCATGAAGCCATCTGGCGGGTTTTCCCCTTCGCGAGCCAGCTTCCTCATGCGCGTTCCTGAGATGAAGTCAAAATCGTCGTGTCTACAGCAAAACAGAGAAGGGGTGAGGTCAGCCAAGTGGCCCGAGCTGTCCCAGTGCAGCTGTTCAGCCTTGCCAGGAATGCAGCTGCAGCCACCTCCCCACCAGCAACATCCCATGCTGAGGTTCCGATCAGCAGCAGCACCGTCTCCTGAGGGAGATGCTTTCTCCAAATGAGCCAAAGTTGTGGTGAAATGCCTCCCCAGCAGCTGTGTAGGCTAAAGAAAAGAGGACTGCGGTGCTCACGTTACCTTTTCGGATCATAAAAATCCATAGCTCGCTTCACTTTGTTGTAAGCCGCTACACGGAACGGGATGATCTCCACCGAGGTCAGACCCGGCGCCATGCTGAGCACCTTCCCTCCCTGCGTGGGCTCATACAGGTCCTTCTTGGTCTCAGGGTGAGGCATGCCCGCGGGATCGCGCCCCACGATGTAGAAATTGGCGCCAGCGATCATGCGAGCCCGGCAGTGCCACTGCACCTGGGATGGAGAGACGGAGTGCTGAGCCCAACACGCTGACTGCAAGGAGCTCCTGGCCAGCCACACTTCGCATGCAGCAGGGAAGGGCAGTGCAGATGTGAGCAGCCATGCCACTTCTCACGTCAGCACACAGAGATTCATCTCACACTGTGTGGACCTGTGGCAACATCTCAGCTTTTCTGTGGACACGTACGTCAGTGGGAAACGCCGGACTGGAACCAATTTTGTTCCAGGGCGACCGTGAAAAGAGGAAGCGATTTGCTATTTGAATGCAGAAAGACAGAGCCTAGCAGCAAGCATCCAACAGCTACCTTACCTCCGTGGGGCCGGCATAGAGCATGGGAGAAGGGAAGATGGCAACAACAGTGGATTTGGGGTCCAGGACGTGCTCCTCAAGCACCGCCGCATGCTGCTTCATCCGCCACTCCAGCGGAACATCGTCATCCTTGGTCCACCCGCCCAGGGGGTGCAGGAGAAGCACGGGGTTTTTGTAACCCCTCTGCAAGAGCTGGCGCCGTGTGTCCTGCATGAGCAGAGCATGCCCGTTGTGCACGGGGTTGCGCAGCTGGAATGCAAAGACAGCATCTGAAACAGGAAAGTGAGAGGGGTCACGGGCTTGCACTGAGCTTCACTCTGCTCTGCCTCGCTTAAATGTTCTGTACATTTTGACACAGTCAGGAGACAGGCACAGATCTGCTATCCTATCTTCACATGAAACAGACCTTAAATACACGTGTATGGCACCTATGGATTGATCTGTCAAATTTATTTTCATTGCACATCCTTCCTTTGGGGCTGATTTTAGCCCTGTCAGCAATCCTGCCTTGTTTCTGCCTTGGCACTGGACACAAATCCAAATTCTCTGAGGAGCTTTCTGGCTCCTTAAGCGATCCGTCACCTCCACGACCTCACAATGTCACCTTCACAAAGGCCATCACCCTCTTCCCCTCTGAACACAGCAAAGAAACAAGTGTCTAAGGGGCTGGCATCTGCTGCTGGGATGCTGTGGCACTGCACAGTGTGGCAGGAAAGGGTAGAAAGAGTTAGCATCATATTCTGCATGTGAAATCTAATTAGTCCTAATGTGTTGATCCTGCAGGAACACCGCAAAGGCCGTGCCTGGGGTGGCAGAGATGAGAAAGAGCCTGAGCTGTCAGGTATAACAGAAGATTTATGGCTCTAATTACAATGCCAGAGCTACAGAACACAGCTCCCGGATTTGGCTGCTCCACATACAGCTGCACTTTGTAGAAGTGCTCCTTAGCCAGGGCTGTTCACACAGACACCTCTGGTGCTCATAAACAGGAATTCACAAGGACGTGATTGACCTCAGGGTGCACAATACTTCCTACCTCTCAGCCTACCCCCTTAGGCAGACCCCACTTAGAAACACTTCTCTGAAACATTCCAGTCTGAAATGACACAGCTGCAGGCCACAAAAGGTCTGTGCTCTATTGTGGGGTTCTGACAACCCCAGTGGCACATGCAAAATGACGGCACTGATGGTGAGAATTCCTGGCAAGGGGAGCAGCGTCACTGGCACTAACACAGGGCACTCACCAGCATTCATCTCTCTGAACTTCTGCTTGAGTTCGAGCGGTGTCAGGCGGTACTGGTCCAGGCCATCATTCCAACAGATCTTTTCCAGCACGACGAGGTCTCCCCCCACCAGCCAGTCTCCACTCTCCATCACCATCTGTGAATTACACGTGTGTTATCAGGATGGCAAAAAAAAACCCTTCTCATTTCCCAGCCTCCTCGTTACCCTGTGCTGACCCACCTACGATTGCACCACAAGGCTTTGTATGAAATCCTCAAAAAGAGGCCTGTTTCAAGAGAGCAACCGCTGCTAAATAATTAACCGCAGTATTTTAAGCTAGAAGAAAAGAGTTAGCATTGCTTTGGCCTTTGAACTTCACGTCACTTGGCGTAACATGGAACAGTCCCTCACTACATGACAGTGGGAAAGATGGGAACTCATAACTATAAGGAACAGCCCCTTTGCTGACTGCCAGTATGAGACAGGCAAATCGAGGAGTAGCCTGCAGCTAAAAGGAGCACAGCCAGGGGTCTGCGGTGTCAGTGTTTGACAGCACCACTCTTCAAAAAGAGCTGTCAGGCACTGGAACAGGCTGCCCAGGGAGGTGGGGGAGTCACTGTCCCTGGAGGTTCTCAAAGAAGGGGTAGATGCAGTACTGAGTGACATGGCTTATTTAGTGGGTATGGTGGTGATGGGCTGTTGGTGGACTAGATGATCTTAGTGGCCTTTTCCAACCTTAATGATTCTATGATCCTAGGAAATCATCACAGCCCCAGGTTCAGGAAGTCTTTGAGCTGCTGGCTGTGCTAAAAACATTTGGATATTGCTATACTGGTAAAGATGAGGAAATGAAAGCAGCAATTCCTTAGCAGCATGATCACTGTCCCTCTGAATCATTTATTATCTGACTGATGCTCTTGTTAAGCAGCATGTAAGCCTAAACATTCAGTTCTCCTGCATGCTTGAGAAGCGATGGCCCTCCAAGAGGAGCTAGGCCTGGAGGGCTAACAAGATGGAAACCCTGGAAAGGTTTGGCTCTCCTCTCACTTCTGACCCTGCCCAGGTTTCCAGCAGCAGAAGGGATGGGACCAACCCACCTTGACGTGTGGGTGCTTGGCACAGGTGGTGCCCCAGATGCGGGCACAGCGCTCCTCCTTCCTGTGCTCAAAGTACTCGGGGTCCCTGAGGATGGCCACCCTGCGCCCCGCGTAGCTGAGCGCCAGCGCCCCGCAGCCCTCCAGCCGCTGCTTGTCCTGTGATGAGACTGGCAGCACAATGGGGATGCTCAGGTTGACGACACCATCTGCAACGAGAAGAGTGGATGTCAGTGTCCTCCAAAGACCTAAAGCAGCATCCTCTTGGCACTTGAGATGGACTACGGAGGGTTGGTGGGAGACGCTGGGATGCACTGAGGCATTCAGAGGCACAAATTCTCCTTCCTCTCCTGTTGAAGAGGAAGGCCAAGTTTTCTACCACTATCTCAGGGACTCACCATCAGTGACATGAATTTATTCCCCGCCCAATCTTTGGTTTGTGCTGTTAACAAATGCCAACATTAGTGGGCAAAGAAAGCTCCTTATCGCAGTGTCAGAGATGCCCCAAGGACACCTGGAGTATCTCACTGTTCTCTTTTTCTCTCAGAAGGATTCGTTCTTTTCCAGTTAGTTGTTTTAAAGTCTCTGCAGAGTTTCAATGTTCTTGGTGATCACAGCCCTGGCTACAGCTCTTGTATCCTCTTCCAGGACAACAACCTCCACTCAGACCTCTTCTACTTGGACACGCCAGCATTAACACACTGAGATCAGTCTCTTTCATGGGTTGCCATTCATGAACAAGAACAAACAGATCACAAATCACTGATTCACTTTACTTGGATCTGACAGAAATCACGTTGGACACCTGAGACCCTTAATTGGAGGATATTGACTATTTTATTTAATCTTTTTTAAATGGTTCCATTAGCTTTAATTCATGACCAGATATCATTCGCTTGCCAGCCAGCAATTTTCAAGCACCTTGCTGAGTAATTGGGTACCCATAACTACTGTCACATATGAACCAATCAACCAATTA
>PPHD01020810.1:0-13499 GCA_002909625.1 Bambusicola thoracicus | reverse complement strand
ATTAAAAAAAAAAAAAAGGCAGAAAAGCTCTGTCGAAACCCAGTGCTAATACTAAATACCACATTTTGGATATGTAAAGTTTTTCGGGATGACAAAATATAAGTACCATGTTGAGTTCAACAAATGTAAAGTCTCGGACTTGGGAGAGAAAAGCTGATTCCTTTCAAGCCAACTGGATGATGCAAAACAGAGCCTATGCTGACCTGCAACCATTGATACTGGCTTTATGCTGTCTGATAATTCTGTCTACCCTGATAGCTCAGCGTTAACTAAGCAAGATTTTTGAGAGCAGATCTGAACCGGTATACTGCGACTTATGTCACAGCACTGCTATTTGTCATGCGATCTGGATTTACAGCATCACCAAGTCAGTTTCAGTTAAAGATCAACTGTTTCTCAGAAACAGGTCATTTTCCCAATTATAGGCAAAACTCACAGTTTTTGTTTACCAGAACGAAAACAGGCTGTAATCTAGCTCTGAATTAGGGCAGTTAGTATCTGCATGAATCTATAACTGCACATATCCACTCGACAACAAGAAGTTAACAGTCTCTCTTATTCTCTGAATGGCTTCTAGCAGTGAACCCAGTAGGAAGAAAGAAAACATGCAATTAGCTGCTGTAAGACACAATTGTCTCATTCACCACAGGTCAGTTCACACCTACTAACTGCTCTCCTTGAAGGTGAGCTATACTGAGCACCAGAAGGGAAAAGTGGCCTAGGTGTGACATATTTGTGTATGAGGCCATTGAAATGCATCCCCTGGATGTGGCAATGTTCACAGGTTAGCCTGGAACACCCACCTCAGTTGCAGATAAGTAGCACCATCCTTTGGGAAGGAGTTTGAGATGAAGCAGAAAGAAGGCAAACAGGAATGCATATGCCCGTGGTTGTGTGTAAGAGTTCACATGTAAAACACTCGTGTATCTTTACTAATGGAAGTAGATGTAACCTTAAAGGATGGGAGGCGATCTGGAAGGTCAAAGCCCAGGAACTTAGCTTCTCTCCTAACAGGAGGAAAGCTCCAGGACAATGAACCAAATGCTATCTTCCACAGATCTTTTCAGTGAAGCACATAAATGCCATTCTTCCTACAAGGAGAATGGCCCCACAGTGCACGCCCCAGGCGAAGTAGAGACAAATAAAAACATTCCTAACAGGGTGCAGAGCAGAGGCCTTCCAACTGCTTACAGCATCACTGTGCTCCAACTTCTTTGGGCCAGGAAAATTTCAGTCACCACACTATTACAGGATCATTATATTGGAAAAGACCACTGAGATCGTGTAGTCCAATCATCAGCACATCCTCACCATGCCCACTAACCATGCACTTCAGTGCCACATCTACATGGTTCTTGAACACCTCCAGGGACAGTGGCTCCACCACCTCCCTGGACAGCCTATGCCAGTGCATTACCAGTCTTTCAGAGAAGAAATTTTTCCTAATATTCAACCTGAACCTCCCTTGGTGTAACTTAAGGCCATTACCTCTCATTCTATCTGATCCCCACCCTGCTACACCCTCTTCTCCCTCAAAACGAATCATCTCCAGCCTGTTCCCCCAGGCCAATCCCTTCTGCCTCACCAGTCACCAAACATCCCCAGCACACCTCCCATGTTTCAGTGCCAAGAAGCAACTTTTTCTGTCTCATGACAGAAGCACCTCAATAACCCCTTATAAGACAAATGGTTCTACAAACGGGAGACCACAGAACCTGATCCCTTACAGGTCTGTGTTCTCCTTACAGCATACCCAGAGCCCACTAACATCCTGCTGCAGATGTAACTGGGCCAGGCTTAGTGCTCTTCCACCACACAATAACGAACATGATGTGACTGCATGCACCTCACTTACCTGAGCCTCTTTAGTTCCAAATCCGGACCATCCTCTGTGGAATCCTCAGTATTTATCACAGGGTGTTTTGCTGCCATCCTTGCTCTCAGTTACCGTTGTTGCAATGTAACAAAAAATAACAACTCCATCTTGTGCCACCAGTTCTTTTCTAGACTATCCATTCTGAAGACTATCTACATTCCCCTCAGAAGGTTAGCTGTTGCTTTTTGGCATCCCACCTAACCACGTCATGTTCAGCTAAAACCAAAGTTCCAAATTGCAGCATTCCTTATTCTGGAATTCTTATTTATTTCAATTAGCTAATAGCAAGAAAAGGCACCTTTATTAAATATATATATGTGTATATAACTAAAACAGGAGCATACTTACGCTTAATTGTTATTCTAATTACAAGTTCTGGTGCAGTGTAAATTTCTTCCCTTGGCATTATTATGAACCTCATTTCCTTACAAAGTCCAGGATAAACAATTCCAATATATTTTGTTTTAATTATCAGGGTTTAATGGGGCATAATGAGACTATGTTGAGTGGTGCAGAAAAAAATAATAATTTAATGTGTGCAAAACTACTGAGTGCTCCTAGCTTGACTGTGCATATTTTACCAATTGTGGTGCAGCACTGTGTTTACTAATATTCAGTATTACTCACTAAGTTTATCTGGTTTTCAAAGGAAAAAATATTCTTTTTTTCCCCGACATCTAACACAATAAGATAGCTAAAAGAAATAAACAAAAGAATAATTCTCTGAGTTGCAGCTGATGCACAGCTGATGGTTCTAGAACCATTTGTCATGTTACAAAATGACAGAAGACAACTATGTTGTATGCAGAAGCTGCCTCCACCAGTCTGTTCCAAAGGCAGTCCTTCTCCCAGTGTTAGTCAGCAATGAAAACTGCTGGCTTCAGTTCTTAGCATCCCTACTAAAACAAGCATAGATAACATCAGCTGAAGTCACCTCTGGACTCTCACTAACCAAGGTGCAGTTCCTACAGACTTAAAATGCCATGAATATTTGTGTGGTGAAAGGGAAATAATGCAAAACAGCAAGGCAGGCAGTAAACCAGTAAAGTGATATTATGACCCTTTTCTCCTTCCAATCTCCCTTTGCCAGCAGCTCTGAATCCAACGGGGGAATGGTTTTAAAATGAGACAGGGGAGGTTTTAGGTCAGATATTAGGAGGAAGTTTTTCACATAGAGGGTTGTGACACACTGGAACAGGTTGCCCAAGGAGGTTGTGGATGCCTCATCCCTGAAGGCATTCAAAGCCAGGCTGGATGTGGCTCTGGGCAGCCTGGTCTGGTGGTTGGTGACACCACCCTGCACATAGCAGGGGGGGTTGAAACTAGATGATAATTGTTGTCCTTTTCAACCCAGGGCATTCTATGATTCAATGGCTGTGAGTGGCTAATGCAGCAGTTAGCACCAGCCTGCCACCACACTTTCATTCCATCTTACCATGCTGACTACAAACTTCCTTTATTTTTCTTTATTTATTTATTTTGTTCACTCTACACAGAAATCTTACCTAGGAGGATTTTGGACATTTGTATAGGAATTCTGAACACATAGTGGTATGATCAGCATGGCAATCAGGGGTTGTTCTGTAGAAAGGATAAACACGTTTGTTCTGTCACACTGGGCACATACTGCAGTTCTGAAACTTGAAGATGTGCTGGAGTCCCTGTACCTGTACTGAGTAGCTCACACATACAGCTTACCCTGTGGTCTGCTGGATGGAAATACAGGAACCTCATCACAAACTGTTTCCCCCAGCCTGGAGGAATAGAGCCTCAACATCTATTCTGCTTGTCCGTTATACTCAGTCACGGAGTCAGAGGCCTTGACTCATTGTCCATTGAAGCCACTATGAATGTCCCCTCTTTTGGCAGAGTGTTTGATTCATGACTTCGGGAAGGTAGCACAAATACAGCACAGAAAGAAAACAGTAATGTTACATTACATACATTTATTTCAGAAGTCATGTTTTTATTATAGATTAAGTTAATATACTTGAAGTGTTTGTGTTTTAAATAAAATACATTTCTTAATTACAGACATTGGTATTTACAGGAAAAAAATTTACATTTTTTTTTAAATATATCTCATTGGAGTAAGAATTCTTCATGAAGTTTCTAACGATGGGAGATGTCAAGTTCTGTGATGTGTCAGCCTTTTTCAAGGATTAATAGAGACAAGAAACCTAAACAGGCTGAAGTTACAACTCAATGAGTTGATCAAGGAACTGCAATGGAATGGCTGCCCACATTAAGATGTAGCAAGACTTGAAGACCTCAGGGGTACCCCCCTCCAAGTCTGTATCCTATAGATCAAGGAAGAATGAAAGGGAACCATCAAAAACCTTCCACCAAACCAGCCTAAGCTACAGGACCAGGGCAGCACCCAGCATGTTCTAACAGACCTCCAAAGTTTGGACTTTTTTTTTCCTTTCTGCCTAAATTATGGGAGCTGCAACCCAAGCTTACTGTACAATAAATACTCAAGGGCACTCTCTGCTGCCACATAGCCTAAAAGCTACAGCAGGCCATGGTGGAAGAAAATGGTTTTACAAAAGGCGATCAGCTAACCCTTCACCATAGAGGTGCAAGCACTGAGCCAGAAGCTAAGTTTGCTGATGCCCAGATGTATATTGTCCTGTTTCCATCAGATTGCCTAGTAAATCCCAGAGGGACTTAGAAGGTAGTCTGCATTCGGTAAAACTGCAGGCAGAACAGGGGAAGAAGTGCATTACCATCTGCAGTTTATGTATTACTCAGAAGAGATCTCTGAGGTCAGCTCTGGGCAAACACTTATCCTCAAAGCTCTACTTAGGAATGTACATCCCCATTGAATCATGTGCATTTAAAGCTGAATGAGGTAGTATTACTGAGACCAGCACCACCGTGTTGGATTGAGGCAGGATCCTAGGGTACAACAAGCACAGCAGTGCTAGCTGGTTGAGCAGTGATTGCCCTGCTCTACACTGCACTGATGAGGCTTCGCCTTGAGTACTGTGTCCAGTTTTGACCATCACAGTACAAAAAGGCCACAGAACTACTGAAGCGTCCAAAGGAGGACTACAAAGATGATGAATGATCTAGAGGGAAAGGCATTTGAAAAGCAGATTAAATCCCTTGGTATGCTCAGCCAGTACAAGAGGATGAGAGAAGACCTTATTGTGACCTACAGCTTCCTCAAGAGGGTGTGCTGAGGGGCAGTGCTGAGCTCCCCTCTCACTGACAGGACCCAATGGAATGGCATAAAGCTGTGACAGGTGATGGTCAGGCTGGGTATCAAGAAAAGATTCTTTACCAAAAGGGTGGTCGAGCACTGTAACAGGCTCCTCAGGAAAGTAATCATGGCACTGAGCTGGTGGGGTTCATGAAACGTCCAGACAATGCTCTCAGACATAAGGCCTGATTTTTGGGTGGTCCTGTGTGGAGCCACAATGATCAGTGATCATAATGGGTCCCTTCCATATCCTATGGAATAGCATGCCTGTTACTCCTTCGGATATTCAGAGCTCTAACATATGAAACAGTACCTTCATTTGAGTGCACACTTACTGTGTTTGGGATTTTTTACATAACAAAATTCCTGTTCCTAATGGTTTTCTCTGGTTTACAGGCACAGAGCTTTCCATAGTGGTAAGCAGAGCCATTACAAACCCATGGCTCTTGGAACACCTGCCTTAAACTCCTTTCCACACAGCCATGGTGACAGGATTTCAAACACAGGTGAGCTTCTGGTTCACCCGACCCATAATCTGAAATACCATTTACCTTTAGTATTTTCAGTGGCAAATAGGAAACTGAATCCAAGCGTATGCCAAATGTATACAAAAATAAAAAAAAGTCCTGTTAATGACAACCACACCTTGTTGCCACCATGTCTTTGTAATTTTTAAGAACCACATTCTCTTTGTCATCAAAGTAGAGGAGATTGAGGGACTTCAGTTCATCCGGAACACAGCAGGGTGTGCTGACATCCTCAGACAGTTTAAGTGTATGGACTATGGACTGAACCGTGGCATGGTTTGTTGCATTTTGTCTTTCCCCCAAGGGGAAAAGACAGGAGCCTCTGCAGTAAAATGCATTGTATCCACTTGGGTAAATAATCCATCCTGACCAGCCAATAGCATGGAAGTCAACATAGAGTTCTCTTCGATGACATGCTGTTACCTGGCTTTTGGAAGAAGGTACTGCAGCAGCCCGAGGTCTCCTGCTCTTGCTTTCACCGCTGTTTTTGATTATCAGAGTTTCACGAGGCACGCGTAAGAAAGCATCATTTTTGGCAGGGTTCAGCTCTGGTTCAGAAAGGAAGCTGTGTGTTAATCTTTCTCAAAGATATTTTTCTTTAAGTACAATAATCTGCAAGAAAATATGTTTTGAAAATGTACATCAAAGACTGCAAAGAACGTTTTAAAATGACAGGACTATGAAAGCTCTGGGAGAGGTGTGTACTCAACTGTCATTTCAGCTACTTTTCAGAATCTGCCAGGTCTGTGTTTCCCTGTGCGGGCTAAAAAGCCCCAGTGTAGCAGAAACATAAAAGCTTCACATTCTGCAAACTCCAGGGACTCTCCTTTCAGGGATAAGTATGGTCAGAATGGTTTTATAGCCCTTTGTATGCCTACTCCTACATCAGACCTGCTGTGAAGTGCTAACAAAGGGTGGAGACCACAGCCTTTTCTTCTCTCCAGTATTCTCCTCTCAGCAAATCTACACATACGCTTGAAAATAGAGTGCTTTCCTGAAATGAAAATGAATGAAGCTCACTGGCAATCCCTTTACTTTCTCAATGTATATTCTAAGAACTCATGATAAACATTAATGGTGACCTCGAGATTCATGAACACAGGCTGAAAGCCACCGGTATGCAGGCTGCTAGAAGAACAATTTCTGCAGATTGTTCTTCTGCCCACAAGGAACAGGTACATTGTGGAAATACGAATGAGTTCCTCAGTTCTGGCATAGTATCACATACAAAGGTTGATATTGATTAAATTGGGACATAGGACTTCACTGCAGTAATTCTTCATTTATAACAACAACAAAAAACCCAAACCAACCAACCAAACAAAAAAAAAAAAACAGGGCAGTTTCCGGTTGTTTTTCGGAACTGTGGTTTGTTTTTGATTTGTATCAGTTTCATCACCTGGTTCTTAATTATTCCTTTCTATGGTACAAATGCAATGATTTACCAAAAAGACCCTCCAAGCCCAAACCATTACCTCTCCTCCTCCTTCCAGCTTTTGCTCTTTGCATTTATCTCAGGCTCTAAAATCCAGCCTTAGCTGATTTTACTGGAGGACCCGTGGGAGAGCTAAGGCACTATTGTTTTGTAATTTAAGGGATAAAGGCGTTGTCTTTGATGAAAAAAAGAAAGCCATTAGTAACAATGCTAATTAGTCACCGAAGTTAAATAGGTGTTTAAAAAACAAACCAAGGACAGAGAAGTTAAAACTGCTTATCTAACAACTTCTTCCACTCTTGAAAACTGCACTTCATAACTACTTCCATTTGCTTTACCAGCATTTTCACAGTTTTCCAGGTCATTGAGTTTTTTTCAGCCCAAGGTAAAAATTATGATTTCCACACAAACATCACCACAAAGAGAAAGTAAATAATGATAATTTTAAAAAAGAAAGGAAACTCCCATCTCTCTATACAATGAAAATAAATGAAGCTTGCCTTAGGCTTCATGAATATTTTCTGCAAACACAACTTCCTTGAGTAGAGGTGACTGTAGATGCTGGGTGAGCTACAACCAAGAGCTTATCAAGCAAACTGGTCAGTGACAAAGCAGAACTGCACCAGGCTCAACGCTGCACATAAATACTGGGATAAGGCATATGTGAGGCAGCAGAAGGGAACAGAATTTTTCGCGTTCTAAAACAGAGTTACTGTTGTGTGAACTTACTTGTAGAAGAGGGTACAAAGCTGGAAGACCTCCGTTTATTACTGTTGGTGAAGAGGACAAGGAGAGCATTTCTGCTCTCCTGCAAATTGCCTTGTCCCTTTGCAAATGCAACCAGGTTGTGTTCAATCCTATTGCTGAGTAAGTGTGTTGCAGTTATCAAAAAGCCATGGTTGGAGTTACTGCTTCCGACCCACTTGGAAACCTGGTAATGAAAATGAAACAAGAAAATATTGTTTCAATAATCTTTCCACTGCATTGTGATTAAGAATAGTTTGCATTAGGAAAATGGAACAGGCAACCAATATAGGACTATAAATACATATACAATCACAGAAGTGAGGTAACCATACAGACTGAATTGAGTTAAATATTTAAACCAATAATTCAACATTTAAAAATACCATATACATTCCCCAAAGTTACATTTACACAAAAATAATTAATTTTTGGAGAATTTACTAGTGAATAAATGAGCCTAAGAGTTAACATTAGCGATAAATCATCCCTGACTTTAGACAGAACCTTATTTTTCCTAGTAATCTTAGCAACAGAATAATAAAAACTCTCCAGACTTTCCATACTATTAAAACTCATTTAAATCTAACGCAAATGTGGCATTTGAAGAAATTAGATTATTTGAAGAAATCAGGCAAATTTACTTACTCTAATTGTTCTAATTAAAGTCTACTAAATAAGGTCAGGCCATTCTCAAGGAAGGCTATTATGGCTCATGATGCAACTCAGCCAATCATCCAAGCATATTGTTCAATCTGATCATAAAGCTCAGGCAACTAAAAACACTGCCAGAGCAGATTTAAGCCTCAGAAAGTATTTGAAACCTCGTTTATATTTTTGCTAAGGAAAGGCATTTTGATACTGATATAATTTAAGGATATCTACAAAACAAATCTTTCAACTAGAAAATAGAGAATCCTACATACAAAGTTAAGATGAAAAACATTCTAACCAATACAAATTCCAGAAACACAACATTGAAGTACACTGCACATCTCATCTACAAAAAAAAAGAAAAAAGAAAAACAAACAAACAAACAAACAAAAAACACAAAACCAAAAAAAAACTGACTAGAGTAAAATAGAAGAGGAATTAAGACCTACGCATATCCCATAATCAATGATTTCTTTTTTGACAGTCCAAGGACAAGCGTGCTTTCATCACACTGCCATATTTGGCCTGACATCCCTCCTGCTGTCTAGGTTTGGGTTACTTAGTTCTCATCAGAGAGAGCTAAGAACGAGTGCTTTTGAGAGTAATGAGTAGGGTTCTCCCCCTGCTCTGTCCTTCAGTTTGAATCGACCACAGAACTCAGCAATAAGAGCAAGTTATCAGCAGAGCACTTCCATAACAGATGTTTTAGAACTAAAAATGTAAGCCAAGAGTTCTCTGCTTACCGTCTGTGTGACATTGAATACTTCCCAGCCTTCCGAGTACAGGGACAACAATCTTGATGCAATGAGATTTTTTTTGTGTGGATTACTTCCACCCTCCAGTAGCTCATACACTTCCACCTTGAGGAGAGCAACACAACAGAACAGTGAGAAATGACAGACAGCATTCTTACAGCAAAATGGGGAGGATCAAGACTATAAGCACTTCTTCCGTATCTTAAATGGCAAACTGCTCCACTTGATGCAAAAAGCTGTTTACAGCTAGTTCAGCAGCAAAAGGAGTATTGGCAGATGTGTTTGAGAGGTTAATTGCAAGGGAGCTGGACTAGATGACCTTTAAGGGTCCCTTCCAACTCAAACGATTCTATGATTTTAAGAGATCAGAGGTAGGACTATGCTATTACCCTGAGCATCTCTTTCAAACCTCTCATACTGTCAACAGTCCTTCAGTACACTGTATCTTTGCCCTCAAGTTTGCAGAACGTCTGACCTTGTCTTTGCTACAGGATGCAGTCAGTGCCAGGGAATGACTCCCGTACTACCATTTTTACTTTAAGAGCAAATCAAACAGTCAAATTTGCAGCCGAATTTCAAAACACCTCAAAAAGCAGATTAGTTCAGTGTGGTTCTGAAGGGAAGGGTACATCCAGGGATAGTATCCTGCCAGCCAGAGCCCTGCATCCCTTCTCTGCATGCTGGAGGCTTAGTGCCACTCTGCACCGAGGACGATAATCAAATAACAGTAAAGCAGGTTCACGTGCTAAGTGGTTGCACTCTCCATTCCCCTCTCATTTCCCTTCCGGATTATTAGCAATACAACAGGGAAGCACGTAACTGACGGTTCATTTCCCACTTACTTTGCAGAAGTGCTGCGGATCGGCTCTCCTGGCCACGCGCCTCCTCCTCAGCTTGAACACCCTCAGCTCGGCCTTCAGCACCTGCTCGCCCCTCTCCATGGCGCTGACGTCGAAGAAGAAGCGGTCCTGCTCCACGGGAGCTGCGGGAGAGCGGCCTTTAGCCGCCGCTGCCCACGCCGCCCCGCCGCAGCGCTGCCCCCCGCCGCCCCCGTCTCACCTCGGTCTTCGAAGCTGCGCACCACGTCTCCCTCCAGCAGCCCGGGCGCGCGGGTGATGCCGTTGGCGTCGGCCACCTTGTTGAAGAGATCCACCATGAACTGCGGCGGTTTTTTGCGAGGCAGCACGTCGGGGGGCAGCTCCTCGATGTCGAACACCTCCCGCAGCCTCTGCAGCGCCGCCGCCTGCACCTCGTCCCGCGGCCCAGCGGTCAGAGGCAAGGCTCCGAGCTGCGCCAGCCCCAGCATCCAGGCCAATCCCATCCAGGGCCACAGCCGTCCGCCCGCCATGGCCGGAGCACCGCCGGCCCAGCCCTCTCGCACCGCCCGGCCTCGCGGCTCTGCGCGGCGCTCATGTGCGACGGCCGCTGTGCCCCGGGGCTGCGTCGCCGCGCCTCACCAGGGCCATTAAAGCCCCGTCAAGGCTCAATGGGGCTCGCGAACATCTGAGCACTCTGCGGGGAGCGCAGCCTCTCCCCCTCACCGCTCGGCCCGGGCTGCCAC
The DNA here is from genome assembly GCA_002909625.1 of Bambusicola thoracicus. NCBI lineage: Eukaryota > Metazoa > Chordata > Aves > Galliformes > Phasianidae > Bambusicola > Bambusicola thoracicus. The sequence goes on along the minus strand of PPHD01020810.1, from coordinate 2,738 downwards.
CCGCGCTTAAAAATGAGGGCGAGACTCTGTAACTTGCAGCTCTCCACCCCCAGCCCTCGGTGCTCAGCAGAGGTGCAGAAACGAGTGTGCTGGCCTGAGCACTACGCTGGTTGGGGACGTGGCTTCTGCTCTTGCAGTGCAGCAAGAGGAGTTGCACTCAGTGATCCTTATGGGTCCCTTCCAACTCGGGATATTCTATGATTCTCAAAGCAGCCAAGCTTCAGCGTAATTAGGCATGGAAGGTTACATGCATAATAACACCCAAACTAAACTCAGGTTTCAATAATTTTCTCTCCACCCCCCAACATAAACCAGCCAACCATGAAAACTTGAGGCATTGTGCCCACTAGTCCTTTTCAAGGCAGTCTGTCGACTTAAAAGGAGCAATTTTATATTGCCAAGGGTTTACATTGCACTGCCTGTTCTGCTTGTGCCACATGGCCCACTGCCTCTTCAGGCAGAGAAGGAAAGTGAGTTATGGGGTAGGTAGACATGTCCCATCTGTTTAGGCACACTACCTAGGACAGGAGTACCAGCATATGGCCTGTAGGAGAAAGAGGTGGTGACAGAGAGGCTGTAGCTGTGTTAATTATGCTCTTCAGCCACTCCTAAATTAGCCTTTTAATGTTAAAAAACAGAGCTGGGATCATTCAAGCAGCTCTGCTACACTTACCTTTTGCTACTCTCAGCTGAAATGTAGAAGCATAGAATCATTAAGGTTGGAAAAGACCTCTAAAATCATCTACTCCAACTGTCCACCTACCACCAATATTCCCCGTTAAACCATGCTCTCAGTACCACATCTACATGTTTCCTGAACACCTCCAAGGATGGTGACTTCACTACCTCTGAGCAGCACATTCCAGTGCCCAATCACTCTTTCAGAGAAGTTTTTCCCAGTATCCAACCTGAACCTCCACCGGCAGATCTTGAGACCAGTACCTCTCATCCTATTGCTGCTACCTGGCAGAGGAGGCTGACTCCCACCTCACTACAACCTCTTTTCAGGCAGTTGTGGAGAGCGGTAAGGTCTCTCCTGAGCCTCCTCTTCTTTGAAGAATCCTGGTTCCCTCAGCCACACCCGGTAAGACCTGTGCTTCAGATCTTTCACAGCTCTGTTGTCCTTCTCTGGACACATTCCAGGGCCTCGAGTTCCTAAGGTTCTTTAGCAGTGTGGCTCTTCGGTTTCAGACTCCCTCCTCCTTCCGCTGTTGCTGTAGCCAAATGTTTGGAGGAAAAAAAAAAAAAAAAAAAAAAGAAAAAAAAAAGCAGTATTTTTTTTTTGCTATTTTGCTGATCCAGCCCACCACATGAGGTACAGGGAACTGGTGTGGGAAAAGGAGAAGCAGTGACCAGTCTAAAGAGCACTGTTGTTGTACATAAAGCTGCAGCCAACTTCAATCCTCAAAATTCTGTAGCTGTCTTCAAAGAGCTGTAGGTATCGCAGCTCATGGCTAACAGCAGCGGTTGGTGGTTGAAGTAACACTACTTATTGCAACTACCTGCCTGAGAGCATGGAAAAAGACTAGTGAGATATGAGAAATCATCACAGGACTGTTTTTCAGTCATCCTAAAAGCTCAGTTTCCACTCTATCGTTTCTTTACATGCTCATCCTCACAAACCCTACCCTGCCCTTGGGCCTCTTCATTTACTCCTAGTATCCTCCCTAGGCATATACCTCCATTTCTGCTCCCCTGGTGCTGCTTCCAGACATTAATGCCTGGAAATGCATAGTTAGGGTTCCCAAACAACCTTAACTCTGCCCTAGAGGCAAAGATTTATGAAAAAAATCCTCTCTGTTTAATATAAGCTGGGACCACAAACAATGAAATGCCTCAATCACAGTAGTGCAACTGCAGAAATTCTAGCCTACTGTTAGCCAAACATAACCCACTGAGTGCTGTGTTCTTTTATTTTCATATTTCTGATTAGGCAAACAACATAATGAAAGCCTCTCTCCTTATTCTTTCGTAAGAATGTATGACTCACCACTTATGTAAGCCTTATACAGGAGTTGGTCATAGCTCCACTGATGATACTACATTCTAGTTCGCAATTAGTGCAAGGCTTCAACATCCCTGTTCTGTACCATAAAAATAGTGTGTTCTCTCCATTTACATGTTACTAGCAGTGTGGCTTTGGGAATCTAGGAAAAGCAGGGTATCTATAGGGAACTATAATACACAGCTAACAACATAAAATTATAGGTGGATTCTCCAAAGAATTCAGCATTGGCACTGCTTTTCCTTCTCCCTCTTTCAAATGGGGGATAAACAGCCTGGAGGGTCTGTAGAGTTCAAAATTACCAGGCTTTCAGGAGTAGCTTATGGGTAAGAACAGTGGGATTTATTCTGTGGCCTATCACCACCTCATCTGTGATCACATAGCAATTAATATGGGACAGCAACACTGAAACAGCATGGTTATCCCATTGTATCATTAAGTTGCAGAGCAAAGTCTACTTGTGAGCCTTTGTTGCATATTTTAGAGCCCTAACAAATTTGGTCTTAAATGCATGGTCAGCCCTGCTGTTCAGAAATGAAATGCTCAGCTCCCTTTAACATGTCAGCATTCATTTCATTTTAGCACAAACCTCTTGAAACTAATGAAGAGAGAAGGCTAGAAGTTGCTTCTTTCTCAGAAGAGTGGCCTAAGTCTTCTCTGTGCACTTTCTGTCCAGGTTCTGTATTTTCTAGCTTGATGACTCACAGTAATTTCTTCTTTCTGGATAAAGGAG
>PPHD01020809.1:1779-13499 GCA_002909625.1 Bambusicola thoracicus | reverse complement strand
CATGTACTCATACACCCAAGGCAGCTGGAACAGGAACTTAGAAGGGTCAGAAATACCTACAGGTAGGGCCAGCAGGGATACAAACGGAGGTCATCTACCAAAGCACCTTTGCTTTTGTCTCTCACTTGATAGCTCGCATTGGCACAGAGGGGCACAACGTGACCTAGAGCCTGCTTCGCATCTGGACTAGCAGCAAAACCCTTTCCACACATCGTGCCCTTCTGAGGAGCTATCTAGGCTCCCTCCCTCTGAACAAGGTGCAGCATCTCCAGAGCACTACCAAATGGGACTGGGCACCTGGAGGACACAGTTTGCAAGCACAGCCCCACAGAACAGCTAACACACAGCCCTCACCAAATGGCACTGCAGGTTTGAACCCTCACTGGTCCCTGCAGTGACAGAGGCCTGTGGGTTTGGTCCTGAGTGCTGGGAAACACGATGGTCACACTGCCCCTGGGACAGCACAGCCACCTCCTGGGGAGCCCAGAGCCCCATCAAAACGATGTCCTGCCTTCAATGGTGACAAACAGCTCTGTCCATCCCCAGAAGGATGGGAAGCACCAGCTGAGCATGCTATGCTTTAAAGAGCCAATTTCCTTCCAAGGTCTCAACCCATTAAGCTCCCCAGGTTTTTAATTAAGACCTGCTGGTTGATAGATGAGCATCAGATGTACTCTGTGATTAGCACACGGGGATGCTGGAGGTTCTCAGGTTGCCACCAAGCTTGGAAATTAAAACTCTGCAGCATAAGAAGGAAGGAACGAGATCTTAAGGCTCCATCCAGCCTGAAATGGGGAGATGCTGCATCTCCTGCAAGAAAGGGCTCCTTTGGCCGGACACAAACAGCAGGACAGGCACGTGGAGCCCTTCTGCAGGCTCACCTGCTCACACAGGGAACGGAAGCCCAGCTCCTCCAGCCTGTCGAGCTCATAGGTTTCCCCCAGCAGCGGATTGAACGGCTTCGCTGTGCGGTGCACCGTCGTCGAGTAGGAAGACACCGAAAAGGCTGCCACGAAACACATCTGCTCTGTGGAGCTCTCACACTTGACTGCTTTGTCCAGCAGCTCGTGGTACTCCAGGTCCTCCGTCAGCCGCTGCAGCATGGAGAGCGGCTCGTTGAAGTTCACCTGCAGGGAGAAGAGCTGCGGTCAGCAAAGGGGGGATGGATGCCAGCTGGGCACTGCAGCACCTCGTCTCGATGCGCTGTGGCACAGGGCTGGATGTGGCAGGGAGCTCTGCACATGCGCTGCCTCCGCAGCATCAAGTAAATGTTAAATAAAACAAAAGGCTCACACCATAATGTGCTCCCTGAACCGCAGCACGAGTGCCTGAGGGCTCTGGAGTGCCCAGCTGGGCTGAGCTGGGAACAGGCAGGCTGGGAACAGGCAGGCTGGGAGCTGGCAGCCCATGAACTAACCCCGCACTGCGGCAGGTCATACATGCCCCAGTCCCCTGAGTGACCCTGAGCAGTGAGCCCAGCTCCCTGCTGGGAACATCCCACATCACCGAGCATCCCTGAGCACCTCCATCCTGCAGCCCAGTGACTGACAGAGCCCTGAACTCCCATTTAGGGGCACTGACAAAAGCCACACAACACAGAGCAATGGGCAGAGGGACAGCTCTGCCCCAGGAGAAGCCCCAGCCCACCTGATTTCCAGCCCTAAACCATAGCTTTGTTAATTAGGGACATTTGCAGTACGCTGCCCAAACCACTGCTGCAAATGTCTTTGGGAAAAAAAGTAAGCGTTTGACTTCAGCAATTCTTTTGTCCCAGAAACAGTAGAATCATTAAAAAAAAAGGATAAGTGAGATATTTTCTGTCGCATGAGTGGAAAATCTTTTGCCTCCAAACCATCTGAAATTCCCTTTTCGTTTCCAGTTCACAACAAAAATTCTATTTTGGAATGAGCAGATGGCTGAAGGACGGGAGAACCACTTCCATAAGCCAAGTTACATGCTTTAGATTAAAGAAAACAAACTCCAGACTGTTCCACTCTGGGATTTAGTCTGTAAGCAAGAGGGATCTGACAGCAAGAAAGGCAGTTATGTTGCATGGGCAGCAAAGCATCCACCGAGAAGCAGAGCAGTGCCAGCCTGGCAGAACCTCAGGAGAGATGCAGGCAGCTCAACAACGAAGCAGCAGCTGCATCCCATACCAGCACTGTCACACAGCAAAACCTTCCAGCAGAGGGATGAAGATTATCTCCTCTCCAGAAATGCAATATCCCTCCGGCTGTGTTGTTCCATTTCAGTGCTGAGGATTTGTTCATTCATTCAAATGAAGGAAGGCAGTGCGTGCACGGGGAGGGTTTCCATGCATCACAACCCCTGGGACATGCAGCCATGCATTGCTGCCAGGCTGTGACTGCTCTAGTGGGTTTGATCGTTAGGAAAAGTAGAGCTTTCCTCTCTCTCAGCACCACAGCTGCTGGTATTTCACATCCTGAGCTGATTTCTGTACCCATCGTGTCCTTATCTGATCCTGATGCTGGTGCAGCAGTGCTAACTGACAGTGCTAGGCTGCAGCTCTCAGCTGGCAACAGCACAAGGGACAAACTCACCCTTTCCTTCAAGTGTGTCAGGTACCATCCTAAGAAATAAAATCTATTCTCCTGTGCTTGTCAGGACATGGCAGGTTTGGGGGAAATGAATTGCTTACAGTGGCACCCATGGCACTTACTGGGCCAGCCAAAACCTGCAAGTGACCCATGAGCCTGGGCAGGCCTGGTGTGCTCTGAGCACTGCTCTGTTACAGTTTCAAGGGAGCTTACCTACTGGCAGTGTTAGGTCTGGGTGGGTAGCAACCAGCACAGCCCACTCCAGGTACAAACCAGCAGTAGGATACCCCTACATTCACACAGGATGAGAAGTTACACATTTCCAGACTAATAACAACAGGGATTTCTCCTCTGCTTTTCCAAGCAGCAAGGTCCCCTTCTCTTGCCCTAGGTAAAACAGTTGCATCTGCAGGGATTCCAGGTGCCCTGGTTCCCTCTTCCCCCCTGGGTTTGCAGATGCTCAGGCAATGCCCCCCAGCTTCAAGGTGCACCCCACAAGCACTCTGTAGCCCTCCACAGCCAGCACAGGAGCAGAAATCAGCCCCCCAAAGAAAGAGCCAGCCTGATGCAGACAGCCCCTAACGCAACAGCCACAACATCAGAGCCATTTACCACAAAACAATTAGCAGCACAACTCCGTGCTGAGCATCCTCTTGCCTGGCTGCTCGAGCTTTCTGCCTGTGCTGGCTCTTCAGAGCACTGGACAACTCACATTAATGGCAGCCAGACCCCAGGCTGGTTGTGCCACATGGTGACGTGCTCTCTGTCCCGCTCAGAGGCTGCTGCAGCACCTGCAGGACTACCTGGAGCAGTAACCCAAATGCTCTGCACTGAACCAAACCCTGAGGTCAGCACCTTCAGCACAACATGAACACCCTGGGGCTCACTTACAGGCATGGGGATCTTGGAGAGCTCTTTGCCGATGCAGTTCTTCATGATGCTCCATAGGTTAAGGCTGTAGTTGGGTTTGTCGGGGATGCGGCTCCGTCTCCTTTTCTTCGGCAGGAGATCTTTGCAGGACTCATTATAGCTGCTTTGATTCGAGCTTTCAAATACCTGCAAAAGCAAGAGGAGGAGCGCGGGTCAAAGCAGCACACACCCAGCACGGCCAGGGACACAGGTGGTGTCCCAGAGCCATTTCATCTCACCGGACATCCCACCCACTCTGCCCAACTCACGCTGTCCTCCAGGTTCCAGTCCTCAGGGTGGCCCTCGCTGGCCCCACTCAGGTTACTGCCCGAACGCCTGCGGGGACAAAGTGCCACCTGGTGAAGGTGGGAACAGCACAGAGGAGTCGGGGCAGAGCAGCACAGCCACTACCACTCAGGTGCTGTCCCAAAGCCAAGCACAACACCCAGCAGGCAGCCTTTCCCATGCTCTTCCCGTGAGTTTCACTAAGCCTTAGGGCTGCAGCTCGTACCTGTGGTGCTTGGGGTCTGCGGTTACAGTGATAAAAGCTGGTGCATCCTCCATGGCATCAAAATACTCCGTCTCTTCATCTTCATCACTGGCCTCTCCTTTGGCAGACTGCACGCTCCCTGGGGGCACAAAGGGGTTGAGATGCTCAGCTGCTGCCTAAGCTGCCTAAGCTGCCCTTTTGCTTACAGACTAAATCCAGTCCCCTTCTGAACCCACTGAGTCTCACTGCCCCCACTGTCTCCTTCCCTGTCCCCTCCCATTGCCAGGAAGCCAGAAGCCTGAGCCATGTGCACACCACAGACACCAAACACGAGGGGACTTCTGAGACGTGGCACTGCCCTCTGGGCACAGGCACCAGCTTCAGTGCTCTGCCATGCAGTCTCTATTCCAGCAGCCAGGATGCCACAGAGCTGACCACCCCTGGAATATCCATTCCCACTCCTCCTGCTGCCATTTCGTATTAAGCCACAGCCTTATAAGGTGGACAACATCCCACCCCATCACCGAGCTGTAGGTGGTGGTACTGCTCCAGCAATGGGAACGGCGTGAGCATCTGTGTGTCCTGCAGAGCTGTGTGCAGCACCAGGAGGTATGTTCCAGCTCCATCCCCATCCCCACTGCACCCCATGCTGCTGAGCCACCTGCAGGCAGGGCACAGCCACCTCCTTGTCCCTGTGTCCCACTGAAGGAGCAAGGATGCCCACTGTGAGGGGCTGGGGCTGCTGCTGTGCCTGCCCTTACAGCAGGCACTGCCCTCCAGCAGCTCACTTCTCACTTAAGCCCATATGTTCTTTTAAAATAAGACACAGCTCTACATGCAGCTTTGTGCCACCAGTCTGTAAGGAATGCCTCCTGCAGGGAAGGAGATTTGGCACTGCTATCCAAAGCCATTTGATTTTACAGTCTGATAAATAACTTCTGCAAGCGGCAAATGAGTCCCAGTTGGGACGTGAGCCACACTGCAGCCGTGAACTTAGCAGCATTTGGGGACCCTGGGTTTCCTCCAAGCACCACAGCCTGAGACGTGCCCTGTTAGCAGGGATAGGATTTGAAACAGCACAAGCAAGCCATGGTCCGGGGGTGCAGCACTCTCCTGCCCCCATATCCCAAGGTCCAGGGGGATCCCAGTCCCCAAGCAAGGAGCAGCAGGACCGTTTGGGATAACCACAAACCATAACATTAACAGCATGGGCACAGAGAGCATTGCCTGTGCCTCCTCCCATGCCCATCCCCTGGGCTCACCCTTGGCGGTGCCGGTGCTGCCCGTGCTGCCCGGTGCCCCGCGGCAGGCTCTCTCCAAGCTGTTGTGCTGCTTGGCTAGCTGCTCGATGGTCTCCTCCAGCCGGATGCGCTGCTCCCGCTCATACTGCAGCGCCCGCTGCCATTTTCGGCTGTGAGTTTCTGCTAAGTCCAGGAAATCACGGCAAGCCTGCAGGGGAGGAAGGGAGAAATCAGCTGGGAGAACTGCGAGCTCACAGCTTTGCAGGGTTCCCATGCCCCTGGGGTGAGGAAAAACATCCCCAAGGCTGGGGAGCCTCGGCTGAGCTCATACAGACGTGGACACCCCCATCCTGGAGAAGCCAGGCAGGACAGCAGGTGACCGCCCCAGAGAGCCCTCCTGTCCCCACCACGTGTCCTCTTCCAGGGAATGGGACCCACCAGACACGGGGACACGGACAGACACACTCAGCACCCATGGGATGTTGTGTGCATCCCCGTATCGTGCCTCTCCGGAGCACAGGGTGTGCACTGGGACGTCTCCAAGTGCAGGATGTGCAGTAGGACATTTCAGCACAGGATGTCCGCTCGGCGTGGGGATGCTGCCAGGAGCCGCATGTCCTGCATCTGAACCTTCCAAGCTCTATTTGTAGGTTATTTTTAGATCAGGTTGGGGCACTGAGCCTCCTCAGCTCAGCTGCTTCCCCTCTGATCAGCCCCAGGTTAAGCACAGGGGCAGGGCTGCTCCTTCTCTTCCATACCCTAAATCTCAGCAACTCAGTATACATCAAACTTATTGAGCAGCAGGGAGATGGCACCTGAATGCTGAGTTATTTCCCAGCCATACAACATCACGGCTTTGGCTTTTGTAATGTGAATGGATTCTAAAAGGGTTGATCTGAGAAAAGCTCTGACTCATCAGGTTCTGTCAAACCTTTGGCCAGGAGCAGGATTTGAGTCTCATCCAGGGGAATTTGCTTACCACCACCAGAAACAACACAGCACAATGCTGTGGGCAAGCAGCACAGGGCAGCAGCTTTCACCCTTTCCATTCCCAACTTTAGGAAGCACCGCTGTGAACCACAGAGATCTGCATCAACCCGAGCTCCAACATTTCCCCATGCAGGTCCCCATTCCCTTGTTAGACCACACCAGGCACCCCGTGCCCTAATGCCCCACATGCCTTCACGCCCAGCTGCAGGCTGGAGCCTTCCCAAGAAAATCTCTCGTTCCTCTATAAGCCTTCCTCCCAGCACCCATTCAAACTAAGCCATGCCGAGCTGGCAGGCTCGCCTCTCCTATTACGCTGATGCATTGCAATAAGAGGATGAAAGCAGAAGGGTAAGTAATCAGATAGCAGCGCGACCTTCCCTGCCCAGCAAAGCTCATTACCTGCTCTGAAGGTCTCCATCCCGACCCCAAACACCCATTCGGTGCTGCTGGCTGGCACCAGCATGGGCAGTGCCAGCTGTCCCAGCACCGGGTGCTTCGAAACGATGCTCCGGCAGCACCCTGCTGTGGCTGAGCAGATTTTAAGGTGGTGATAGGAAATGACAGGAACAGGAGATGGGCCCTCCGGAGCTGAAGTGGCTGAAGGAGAAATCCCAGGACCTACGCATGGTGTTGGTGCCCCAAAGAAAAGCACCTCGGCCCTTCATCACCAGTTGGGCTGTCCCCGCGTTCACTGATGACAAGTGGATGTGCCGGTGCCATTCCAGGGCAGCTCCCAGTGCAGCACCAACCAGCAGCACTGCCACGCTGATCTCTCCCCAGGACAAAGAAGCACACACAGAGCTCTGTGTTCCGATGGTCTCTGGGGCTGCAGCCCTCCCCAGCTGTCAGAAGCAATCATTAAAGCCCTGCTCGCTGCTGCCTTCCTCCAAAGGATGTGGCACGGCTTCTTTCATGCAGCTAAAGCTGCAAAAACTCAAAGAGCTGCACCTTCCCCTTCCACATCTTCCCCTTCCAGTCAGCAGGGTGCTGTCTCCAAGCCCTTGGGCACCCTGTGGTGGCACGCTGCTGCTCAGCATGGGGACATGAAGGTCCCCGCTGCTCTGGGATGGCATCACCCCTTGACGCCATCCATCCTGGTGCTTTCTGCAAGGCTGGTGCTGCTGCGGAGCCACAGCTGCCGTGTGCTTTGCAAACGGCTCTGGGGAAGAGCACATCTGTGAGCACAAAAGTTCTCTGAAGCACAGCCAACGGGAAGCAGCACCAGAGCCAGGAGGATCTGTCCTCACCCAACTGTGACCCTGCAGACAGCAATGAGCAACCACAGTGGCACAGAAAGGCCCCAGCCACAAGGGTTCATCTCCCAGAGCTGGGGCTGCAGCTCAGCCTGTCCTTCCTCGCAGGCAAGATGCCATTGCAGCAGTGCCAAACTGCCCCACGCACCTGCCCCATTCACACCAGTAGTGCCCAAGACTCCATCCGTGCTCCAGCCATCCTAAAACTGCACCCAGAGCAACGCTGTACAGCCCCGAAGTGGGACGTGTCCCATTCCCAGCCTACCTCAAAGTGGCAGTGGCAGTGCTGGCGGGCAGCCTGCAGCATCCATGTTACTATCCAGGCATTACAGCTTCCTGCGCCGGTCGGCGGCTGTCACCTCATCCCCAGCAGTGACAAAACTCCATGGAGCTGTCACTGTGCGAGGATGTGGGCAAGGATAAAGTGGTGGCCCCGTCACTGATGCCCCCCCAGGCCAATCCTGTTGTGGGTCAGCACCCATCCATTTCACTCCAAAGGTGCACACAACCAACCACAGCCACAGCGCCTTTGCAGGAGCAACGCAGCGAAATCCAGCTTATAAAATCCTTATGGGGAAGCAGCTAAATTTAACCTGAGCTGGATTGCAAGCTGCAAATCCACATGGTGCAGGGAGAACGGCCGTCCTCAGGGCCATCCTTGGGGAGGTCAGGGAGTGAGAGGCCCTGCAGCAAGGCAGGGGCACAGGGCGAAGCCATCCTATAGATAACAGAGCCATCCACATCACACCCCACGCAGTGGGAGGTTGCTTTGGGTCCTGCAGATCAGAGGGGACGTGGGACAGGGCACACCGAGCTGGGACCCGGCCCCAGTGCCCAACCTCACAGCCCAGGGAGCAGAGCACCTCTTGGTACTGCTACAGCATTCAGCCAGGGTCTGAGAGAGGCAGTTGGAAAATAGGGAAGAAGGAAATGAGAGGAGGAGGGGGGCAGGCAGGGAGGCTGCTGAGTCACCCAAGCAGCCCAGAGGTTCACTGTCCATCTCCCAGCCTTTCTGGCACGTCACCAGTGAGTAGAGATGGCAGCGAGCCCTGCAGTACGGGCACAAGGTGCTGGGGAGCCCTCCATCACCTGTAGGCAGGTGGCCGAGGGCTGCAGGGCTCTTCTCTCCAAGATTATGCATCAGGTTCCAAGCGAGCACTGCGCAACGGGGCTGCAAATGCCACCAGAACACAGTGGCACAAGGTGGCTTTGTGGCACGGCAGCCCCAGGGCTCCTGCAGACCCCTGCACAGGGAGACACAGAGTGTCACAGAGACCCCCCTGGGATGGACAGGCCTAGCAGCATTCACACTCCCATTGCAACACCAGACCTCACAGCTTGCTGCAGACTAACGAGAACGTCATTCACATCCCACGGGTTACTGATGTGGCTGACAGCAATGACCCGATGTCACCTGCGTCCTGATGAGGTGACGGCGCCACACACCTCGAGGGCAGCGATGAGCCGTGCAGAACACACAGATGAAGTGAATCAGCGTGGATGCACCGAGGTGAACCATCACACGGGGCTCTGCAGCTCTCAGGAAGCCCCATTGAGCAGAGCTGCCCCCAGCACCAACCCTACAGCCCGATGATGGATGCCAAGGGATTGTGCTTGAAGCTGCACAGGGTCCTGCAGGAACAGCCCCATAGGACTGCTCCATCACCCAGCATGGGAGAAGGGAACAGCCAGATGCGCCCCATCATCTCCTTTCCAAAGGTGCATTATGCAGCAAGGGCTGTCTCTTCATTCATCACGGGGAAGAACATCCTGCTGCTCTGCACACGCCTCATGCTGCGTAGATAAGTGCTCCTTTCCTTCCTGGACTCATCAAAAGGAAGGGACACAGCTGTGCTGCTGCTTAGCAGAAAACATCCCAAGGGAAGGGCCATTTCTGATCCTCTTTTTAGCTCAGAACACATTAACACCACGTCAGTGCTCCGGTCACACAGCGCAACACAAAATGTAGCGCTGAGAGCAGCGAGATGCACGTGGAATTTGAACCAGGAGAGGGTTTATTTTTCTCTTCATCCCCAGTGGAAGCAGAAAGCAAAAGGGGCAACGCAAGGAGCGCGGGATGGAGCTGGTCTCAATCCCACATCAGCTCGCACACAGCTGGATGGTAAGGATGGCGAGCACAGCGCTCACAGCCAGGGCACACGGAGCAGCAGTGCAGGGAAACAGCCAGAGCTGCACAGATGGCTGAAACGCCAGCAAATCCCTGCGGAGCCCTCGGGGTGACCCCAGCTGCTCAGCAGCATCCTGAAAGGAGGGCACGGGCACGCCAAGAGCCACTGCTGCCCGGCACAGGGCTGCGAGAAGGGAGCTGTGAAGGGCAGGGTTCAGCTCAGAGCAGCACCAACAATAACGGCGCACGGGCATAGGGAAGCTCATTAATGCCTCAGTGGGGAGACGTGGATCAGAGCTGCTCCAGCCCACACCCCAGTACACAGCATGGAGAACCCAATGCTCTCTCCAGGTGCTGCCTTCAGGGCGGCACACAGCACGGCCCTGCCAGCACCCGGCCCTATTGCTGCACCCAAACCTCGTGCCTTGCTGTGGGGACTTGTTAAAGCAGCCCCCATGAGGGCTGGCTGCAGGGAGCCTGTCCTGCAGTCACAGAAGCTTCACCCAGGTGCCCCTCGCCAGGGTAAAGCCCCCACAGCAACCCCAGCCCCGTTCCCAGCAGCTGGGGCCGTGTAATCCAGCCCTTACAGGGGATTAGAATGGGGACAGCAGCAAATCCCCCGGTGTGGCTGTGTTAACGAGGCTCCTGTAATCCCTCCAGCCCAACAGCCACACTCAGTGGGACGAGGAGCCGGCCCAGCAGCCATGCTGGGACTCATGGCAACTCCTGCTCCTTTGGAGCCCCAGAGCAGCACGATGCTTCCTAGCACTGTCCCAGCTCTGCCAAGGGACCTGGGTGCAGATCTCCAGTTCCAGGCTTGCAACGCCTTCCCATCAACGTGAATGCCTTTACAGGTAACTGCAGGGTCAGGCTGCTGAGCCAGCACAGTGCTCCTGCAGCCCTTGCCTTTGGTAGGGGAAGGAATGGCGTTTGTGTGCCAGCTGTCAGCACACCCAGAGACTGAAAATTGAAACAGCAATCAAGGCTGCTCCCCACGAGCTGTATTAGAGCCATTCTGAGCTGCTGCACCCAACCACAGGGTCCCCAGCATGAGCAGCCCCCCCCAGTCACTCCCCTATCAGCAGTGCATATCACCCCGGACCTCAGGCCACAGCCTCCTTGCCTGCTGGGGATTAGGGCTGGGTTGGAGATTTAATCCCAAAGCTGTGGGTTTTCTGGGTCGGTGACATGGTTTCCTATGCGCTGATCAGAGCACGTGGGGTGCAGCACAGATAACTAACACAGGCCATGCAAGGATGGGCTCCGGGAGCAAAATCAGCACGCGTGATGGGGTGCAGGGCTCCTCCAGCCCCATGGGTGTACTGGGCTGAACTGGGAGTGCTGTGCATGCTGGTAGGGGGCAGAGGGGAGGTGGGATCCATGCTCCTGCTGTGTCTGCAGTGAGTTTAGGGGACCCCCGTCAGCTTTAAGCAGTCCTGCAATCCAACATAGACACAGGCAAGGGTTAAGCTGCCCCTGCAGCCATTCACAACAGTGAGCTCGGTGCAGCACGTGCTGCACATCAGTCTGCTTTAACAGTGAGGCCATTTTAGGAGCAGAGATTAATCACAGCACCGTCCCGCAGGGACAGAGGATGCTCAGCACTGCATTAAAACACAGCAAATTTGGGCAGGACTACAGCAGCCCATTCCCAGCCCCGGGGAACCACATCCTTCAGCATGTCACAGAGATGCCAAGGCTGTGCCCACCATCCTCCCAGCGGGCTGTGGGATGTGCTCAGACAATGTCTCCAGGCTCCAGGAGGGGTGACCGTGCTCAGGGCAACTCTGTTGCTGTGGGTAAGAGAAATCCCCATGGGGAAGGCAGTCTGGCCTCTGATAGGGACAGCAGCAGTCCTTTGAGTCCTGGTGACCACGCAAACCTCATCCCCAAAGACACCCTCATGAAATCTCAGCATCTCCAGCCCTGCAGCACAGCTCACCCTCCTTGCACAGCCTTCCNCTGATAGGGACAGCAGCAGTCCTTTGAGTCCTGGTGACCACGCAAACCTCATCCCCAAAGACACCCTCATGAAATCTCAGCATCTCCAGCCCTGCAGCACAGCTCACCCTCCTTGCACAGCCTTCCTCTGCCTTCTCCCCTCCTGCTGAGGCCGAGCTGCTCCCGGAGCTCAGGGCAGAACCCACCCTG
>PPHD01020808.1:0-13111 GCA_002909625.1 Bambusicola thoracicus | reverse complement strand
ATTACCATTTACAGTAATGTTTTGAGAAGAAAGAGCCTGATTCATCATCGCGCAATCCTTCTTCTATCCCAGGGAATCTATTAAAACTTTTTTTTTTTTTTTGTTTTTTTTTTTTTTTAAGGATACTCTACCAGAATTGCATTATATGTGTTATTGTAGCAAATGGCATTTTGACATGGTTTAGAAGGAACAGAGCAAGATACATTACAGTTAAGATCTCTCATAAAGACAAATTTAAAAAACACACACGGCTACAAGCAATGTGAAGTAAATTCTGTAACACAAATGAGATGGAAAAAATGCAAAGGTGGGGCCTTTGGGCAGCACCTGGCATTGCACCACCTCCTGAAGGGAGGTTCTGGGCTCTGCTGTCCTCTAACACTTGTCTGGGGATTGAAAATAAGTGACAGGCAGCAGCCACGGAAGTTTGTTGGCATGCACAAATATTGTTATGCAGACAGGTGCAGAGCTCTAATGAGTTCTGGAAGTTCCAAGTAATTTAACCACGACATGCAATCTAAGATCCAACAAATGTAGATGATAACCTGAGGTGTGCTGAAGTCCAAGAGGGAGTGAGGGACATGGGTCATGGAAAGGCATGAGCTGGCTAGTGACACTCAGGTCATTTTTTGGTGGGAGGGTGCAGCTCTCCATCTGAGTAATTCAATAGCTGGAGAAATGAAGGCGAGTAAGCCTGGAAAGATGCAAACAACATATTTATAGAAATACTTGTTTTGTGACTACAAGTGTGAAAAAGAGCATTTCCTTCTGGCAGAACAGAGGAGAAAGCAGCAGGGATAAAATCACTAAAGTCGCTTGTAACAATGCCAGGGAAGACCAAAATATTCCAAGGGGCTAATATTGTCTGCAAAAAAGCTTGGAAACAAGGCAGGAATTTGTCTCCAGCAGCCTGTTGCATGGAGTTTTTCTGGGGAAGCACAACATGCAGATGCTGTTTGTCAGCTAGAAGTGCTAAGTAACATCTGTTTCTCCTCTGAACAAAACATGTGGGCCTTCCAGAGGTCACTGTCTCTTGGAGTACTGGATAGCTCATGGGAAAGCTCCGTGACTTCTTCAAATTTTGTGTTAACTAAAACATATTCGTAAAGAAAATCTAATGCCCTTCTGTAAGAAATATGGAAAAGCTGAATGGAAGGGACAATGAAAAGACATTAATCAGCTTGCCTAACAGTTCAATAGCTGAAGTCAAGCAGATGCTAAATGAACCATTAGAAAACTAATTAGATTTTTAACACAATGTCAGTTATGCAATGCAACTGTGGCTTGCAACCATCCATTTCAGAATATGAAGAGGTTTTAACAAGAATTTCACTGTCAAAAAAACAGGGTTCCAGAGAAAAGACTCCATGGATCGATGTCCAGACTAGGTGAAAATATCTGATGAATAGGAAAAACAGATTTCTACGCAAAAGCATCTGCACTTCTTAGCCTAAGTAAATATGTGTACTAAAACAAACATTACACCTTCATGTGTTCTCTGCTGTGGTGTTAGAGAGCCATAATGGGCACATACAGCTGGGGAGGAGGTATTGGAACCAACAGAGAAAGACAAACTGGTGATGCCCACAACAGACAACACGTGGAGTTTTGCCCATCTTTTCCCACCAGTTGAATCCTCTGGATCCAATTCTTGTTTCCTATCATTTTTGGCCTAAGTGTGTCCTTGCTTGGGGAAGGAGAAGAAAAAGCAGTTAAGAAATGGTTCAACCAAAGCTTCCTGAAAAGTGGGATTGTTCATTTCCATCTGTTAATGTGAGGTAAGACACCCGGTTACTTTACCTGTCTTTCCCAACCAGCTCTAAAAAACCGTTATATTGTACAGATATCTTTAGTGCCTAATATGGCAACGCTGTCCGCTCGGCTTTGTAACACTTGGCTCAGGACTGATTGGCCAACACAACAGACCCACACTTTGGAAAGCACATAAATACTACAGAGAGCTACTGTAGGACGTCTTTGACTCGCTCAAAGGCACGAGATGCCAGCCCTCAGCCTGATCGCCCTGCTCAGCCTGGTGGCCACTGGTGAGTTGGGACTGCTTTGGTGTGGTTTGTCTCGAGTCTGTACAGACAGACACTAATTAATTACTGAAATTAATTTCAACATAAAGCTAAGCTCTTTAAATCTGTTTTTATGATGAACTATAGTAATGTGCACTAGTATATAACTATTACAAAAAATAGAAGAGGGTGTGTTTTTACAGATAGAGCTATAATGAAGTGCTTTGGTTGCATGGAAAATGTAGTTGGTATCATAGCAGAAACTAATATTAGAAATCTGTGTCTACAGCTTTACTTTCTTTTGCTGTATGTACCTTTATCAAGGCACAAGGCTTCCAGGAAAGCAGTCAAATATGCATAACAGGTTGTTCATTGTTCTTATAGCTGCAGTTTGGGGCATTATGAAAGCCCACAAACCGTCATTTATCTGTAATTAAGGAGGAAACCTCTCCTCTGAGGCAGAAGTCATGACACGTGTCTTCCATCTTAAACACTGCATTTTGCAGCTTACCACTTCCAGTTGTACAACACTAACGCAATTCCTATTTCTATTTTCCTGTTTTCCTCTTCCATATGGGCAGCTCTTGCCAGGCAGTGGGAGGTGCACCCTCCCCAGCAGCAGGGCAGGCACTGGGCGCAGATATGCAGCGGCAACCCTTTCAATAGAATCCGGGGCTGTGACAAATACGGCTGCGGCAATTACGGAGCCAGCAGGTAACAGGGCGGGCAGCAGGGGCCTGGAGCAGGAATGCCTCATGGCTTTCCTACACCAAATGTTCACAAAGCAAGAATGAAAATTTAACTATCTTTTAAAAATGAAAGGCTTGCTAATATTTTGCCTTCTTTCTCCAAGATTTAAGAGCAATACACAAAATCACCACTCATGCCTTTCATATATCATTCATTGATATTTCTGCTGTACTCATAGAGAAGCTCTCTTTCATTTAAAGTACAGCAGAAATATCAATGAATCATATATGAAAGGCATGAGTGGTGATTTTGTGTAATGAAAGAGAGCTTCTCTATGTTTTCCTCTTACTCACTTTGAGACATCACTTAGCAATCTCACTGAAGGATATATCAGTGTGATTTTGACTAACAGATGTATGGGTAAAGAGTAAAGAGAGACCACTACATAAACTAGCAGGCTGAGTAGGAACAGCATTGGAAAGCTTTTCAAGGACTAGTGTAATTCATCCTTGGTTCTTATAGATGAGACACTTAACTAGCAATCATCAATAGAGCTTATAGGAAGCCCTACAAATTACTTTACACAAGCTAAAGATCTGCAGACACCACTGCCTCTGCATAGGCACCTTATAACAGAGAAGTTTATGCTGTCCTAAAAAATGCTCCCAGGCCCTTCCAGCTCAGGATATTCTTTGATTCTATGATCTCTACTACAGAACTTAAGAACTGCTAAGTGAGAAAATGTCAAATATACGTTTCTATTTGGCATGGCACAGATGCATTCTGGGGTGGAACAGGGGTACTGTGAAGGTCTGTCATCCCATGAATTTGGGGGAATTAAAAATATTCATTGAAGTATGAAATTCTGCCCCCCTTTAAAGTGGGTCATACTAATACAAACACGGTGCAATAAAAATACGATTGAAACTAGCTTCTCCCCACTAGCTTCTCCCAGTTTCACTGCAGATATAAAACCGTATGTTTTTAGAGAAGCTTCGTATGTAGTACTACATGATCTATCTATTAGGCCTGACAGATTGCATAATTACTTATGTCTTCAGACAGGGTAAAGGAGAAAAGCACAAGGGCGTGGATGTCATCTGTTCTGATGGATCAATAGTGTACGCTCCCTTCAGCGGCCAGCTCTCCGGACCCATTCGATTCTTTCATAACGGAAATGCCATTGATGATGGAGTCCAAATCACTGGGTCAGGTAAGTAATAACAGCACATGTGTCACAAGGCAGGCACTAGCAATCTTATTTACCTGAGTAAGATATTTCTGTGCCTCTTCAAGTCAAGCAGATTGCTGATTTAGTCTCTCTAGTTCTTATACTGAAGCACAACTACACTGCTGCTCAGAAATACCAAAAGCTCCAGCAGGATATAGCCTTTTTCTTAGAGAGAACGGAAGAAGGGAGCTGAAAAACACATAGCAGAAAAACGACCGCAAGTCAAACAAAGGAAACAGTATAAACAAAGCATCCGAATCCTCAGTTTTGCTGAGAGGATATTTTCCTGTCCCTGTTTCCCAACTTCCTCTTTTCCTTTTTCCTATTTTCTATAGGGATGTGAATACTCACAGGATTGTTGGTACCTTGACTCCATTTCAGTTTCACCATTGTAGCCCCCAGTAACAGCCCAGTGAGGAAGATTTCTTGCACTCTGCCTCAACAGATGCAGCTGGTGTTCCCTGACCTTCCTCTCCCATCTTTTCCAGGTTACTGTGTGAAACTAGTCTGCATTCATCCCATCAGATACCACGGCCAAATCCAGAAAGGGCAACAACTTGGAAGAATGCTGCCAATGCAAAAAGTGTTTCCTGGCATTGTGTCTCACATTCATGTCGAGAACTGCGACCAGTCTGATCCTTCTCATCTCCTCAGACCTATACCTGGTAAAAAAACATGCAACAAACATTTGAGTTTTATCAGGAATGAAAATATGTTTAATAGCAAACAACAATAATATTAAACAACAGCAATCTCCTCTGTCATAGGGTCTCTCCTAAAGAGCAACCTCCAAAAGAGAGAAGACATGCATTATAGCATAACAGGACCATAGAAAGGAAGGAACATGTATTAGCTTACCAAGCTTTATTTCTCACCCCTCACTGCCCTCCCATGGCACAGCAGCATCAAGTTCCAGCAACAGAGTCAGATGTCTCTTTTGATCCTACTAACTAACAGCAATGTTTCCAATATTACATCTTAACTAGATCAGACTTTAAATTTGCACTTGAAAACAATCATCCTAAAGATTTTGGTGATGGTGTAGAAGGACTTAAGGACTTTGATTCCATTAGTGTAGGCACAGAACAAGAAAAATCCAAATCCTCTCCTACCCCTCAGTTTACACTATGGTTTATAATTGTGATAATCCTGTTGTTTTGTGGGTTTTTTTTTCTCCTCTTGTAAGCATGTTCTTTATATCAGTTCACCATATTTACAAAGCATTAAGATGTAGTTTGAGACATTTGTTCCACTTACGTTTCCAAAGGGGTGACAAATTTTATGGAGAATCAAACATCAACTGAACATGCGAGATGTAATTCCAGCATGTTTTTTCCTAACTAAAATGAAAATGTAATAGTTGGAAATACGAAATACATTAAAAAAAACAACACTACCTTAATTTCCTGTTTCTGTATTTCATAGATATTTCACCACCATTCCCACAACAGGATGCTCACTGGGCTGTAGTATGTGCTGGAAATCCTACAAATGAGATAAGAGGCTGTGATAAATATGGCTGTGGATACTTTGGAGCTCCAAGGTACTGTACTTTGAACACGTGGGGGTTTTATTATTGCTTTGTTGGAATAGAGTTGAACTCTGTTTAAGCTCTGAAAATTTAGGTTGAACATAAGGGAACACTTACTACAGAGGTAATGCAGCACAAGAACAGGCTGCCAACGTTGTTCATGAAACCTCCATACTTGGAGGCGTTGGGTTAGATAAAGTCATGCCTGACCTGGTGTTGGGAACAATACAGGCTGAAGGTAGGGCTAAGCATCCTCCACAGGTACCTTCCAACCAAGTTCTTCTCTAGCTCTAGAGTTCTATTGCAAAGCTAGGGAGAAATACATATCCACCCACACAATTCCCAAAGCTGTAAATCTAGCAGACTATATACATTACATTACCTTACCTACCAAAACAGAATTTCTACAGATTGGTCAATCATGGCAGCACCATCTTAGTACTACTAACCTGTTTTTAGAACCTGCTAAGCAACCTCTCTCTGCAAAATGTAAGGTCTGGCAGGGACTTCTCTCATTACATATTTGTTTCCAGGCGCAATGGCAAAGGAGAGAAGCACAGGGGCGTGGATGTCATCTGTGCTGATGGTGCAACAGTGTATGCTCCCTTTTCTGGTGAGCTGTCTGGACCCGTTAAATTCTTTCATAACGGAAACGCCATTGATGATGGAGTCCAAATCAGGGGAGCAGGTATAAACCTATTTTCATTTATTTCAATTAATAGTTCATTTTGACTCAAGTTCATGTAGGATACGTTCCCTCACAGGTAGTTGAGTATATCAGCAAAGTGCACATTTCCAGCTCCTTATCTCCACATTCAGAAATTTCTGCTCGTTTCTTAGGATGAAAATATAAACATTCAGTCTTAAAGACAATGAGGGAAGATCTTGCCTTCGTGACCTATTATTTAGTTTTCTCTCTACAAGGAGAAAAAAAAAAATTGGTTGGGCTGTAAATCGCATGAGAAAAAATTAAAAAATGGGGAGCTTGAGTTCTGTACACTGTCTTCAAGTTCTCTGCTAAAGCAAGAATTCTCACCTGTCCCTTCATTTTCCTTTCCCTAACAAGCCAGCAACTCCAACCACTCTCTCTACTTTTTACAGTATTTTTGATAGTACTGCATTTCCAAAACTGCTCTCTCAGTGGAAAGGACAAGACTTGTTCAAATAGAATGCAGTAGAACAAATGTACATCATCTGATCTTTTTTCTTCCTCTTCTTAACCAGGCTTCTGCGTCAAACTGCTGTGCATCCATCCCATCAGATACAATGGTAGGATTTCTAAGGGACAAGTCCTTGGCAGAATGTTGCCGATGCAAAGAGTATTTCCCGGGATCACATCTCATATTCATGTTGAGAACTGCGATCGCTCTGATCCTACTAGCAATCTTGAAAGGGGGAAAAGGAGAAAGTGAAATGGAAGTGTAATAAGTTCTGAATAAATACATCTCAGCATTCAAATGCTGTTTTTGTTCTCACATGGATGGTCTATCTCAATGAAAGAAGGAAAATCTACTTTACAAATAGAATAAAGTGTACACAGCAGGCACAACAATAGATTACTGATGCAATATTTTGGGCCCTACTTAATATCGTAGGGTCCTAACATCAACATCTCTGTCAGGTACCAGTGAGGTACTGATTTTTAAGTATTGGTAGTTGTGAATATTGTATCTTAGGCCAGTTTACAAACTTTATTGCAGTTTGGAAAACAAAAGTAATCTTTCTTTCAGTAACTCAGTTTTTGAAGGCATCTAAACTGAGAAAAATTAGAGGGAAATTTACTAGAACATTCCAGAAGACAGAAAGATACTGTTTACAACTGTCATACCACAACTGATGCCTCTATAGATAAGCAAAAGGGACTCCAAAATAAATAAAAAAAAAGAGGTTTTGTTTGAATTTGCATTTGTAAGAGAATGGGGAAACTAGCAATGACTCATAATAAACTTTGCCAATGAGTCCGTCAATGAACCTAGAGATTAGCTTACCCCCTCGTGTGGCAGAAACGGTGCATTGCTGCAAGCTTCTTGCTGAAACTTGGACTTCAAGGACCAACCATACAAATCATCTTCATCTTTTAGGTATAGATTCTGCACTTAACTTGGAGGGTTTTAGTTACTTCAGCATCAAACTGCATCCTTGCATTACACAGTGAAGAGAGGGATGTTTAGAAAGTAGAAATAACACACATATCATACCACCAACACATGATACTGATATGTAATATTAAAACTAAAATTCAGCATGCATGAGCCACATCCAGTGCTACCAAGTAAATTGGTATTTCACATGAAGACTAATGAATCAATGTTGTTGATACTATCAGTCGGTCTTCCTTATTCACATCATTCTCAACAAATATACCAAAAGAAGTCACCACATTAAAATTTACATCGCTAATAAACACAGGCCCATTTTCAAGCTTGGAGCTGGAGCAGGCCAACATTAACAGCTTCACAGAAAAGCTGCTCCAGTAACAGAGAAAGGCTCAATATTTAAGCAAGCACTTTAAAGTTCCCCCCTTGTGTTTCATTTCTGTATATAACCACTAGTGACTTGTACTTCACTAATTCCAGTAAGTTGGCTACAGGGACATAAAGGACTCTAGAACTTCTCGACCCTCTAAAAGATTTGTCAGCATATCTAAAACTCTACTTGAGGCGCAAATGCGGAAGGATGATTACTAATTCCCTTTAACTCAAACAGTTCCACTACCTTTCTAGGCTTGTCATGTTAGATACATGACAAAACTCAACCTAAAGGGAAGATGAGCAGTGCAACAGACAGATAAGAGTCTAGGATCAGGCCAGGTATTAGATCAGTTTATTATGTTTACAGTTAAAGCAAATCACACATCTTAAACCAAGAACTGCTTGGAAATACCTCAGTCTTCTTTTCAATCCCCTGACTTATGGAAGCAAATGCTTGGGTAGTACGTGCTAATAACCAGAGCCAGATGCTTCTTTTCATAATTGTACAACAAGCAATGATACGTTATTGATTTAGATAAGCGTTATATATTATTGGAATTCCTTTAGCTTGTAACTGTGAACAAGTCTGATCAAAACAACAGAGGTTTAAGCCTCTAATTTTTTTTTTCTTTAACTGTAGAAAAGTATAACCACGGAGGAAACTATTTGACATTATCAGATGTGACAAATACCACCAGTAAATTAAATGAAGACTTATTACAAATAGAAATATAGAAATGCAGCATGAAAAAAAATTACAGAAAAATCTGTACACTACACATTTCAATTCACAAATTGTGCAAAATGTTATCACAAAAATACATACTATACTTCACATCAACTCACTATTCCTTTCCACTGTAAAGAAAAAAAATCATCAAAAAAGCAATTAATAACAACTATGAAACAGTCTTATAATCCCTCCCAAACCAAAAGTCTCGGCATCTCCTCCAGCAGTACATAGTCCAGAAAACAGGGCTTACAGCACAGCTCTATATAAGAAAGGCAAGACAAGACTACTGCAAGTCATTTCAGCCTCTATCTGGCAGTTTTTTTTGAAATGCTCTAAACTCTTGACTTCAGAAAGTGATTAAAGACCATTGCATTCCATCTGATCCTTCTTTTCCACTAGCCACATTCATGAGATTCTTATCTCTTATAACAAGAGCATAGAACAACATTCAGACATCAACCTTTGTAATCAAAGATACAAATTCTCAAACTCAGAAGTGCTTTGTCGTTCTTCCAAGCAATTTACTTTTAAATTTGTTAATTTTACTGCAATCTCTTTTCCATCCACTTAATGCATAAGATAGAAAAACAACATACTGTACAATGCTGTCTCTATAGTTTAAGCTAATATGATAAAGTGACTTAAAGTGCAACTTAAAATCTGAAAGCCTTTTTTGTTGTTGCAAAAACTCATTTACAACAACATTTTAATATACTGTCAGGAGTTTAAGCTAGATTACATTTGAATAACCTGGGCTGGTGTTAAGTATTGTTATGTACAAACTCTTACATGTGTAACAAGAATGTTTTGAGAAACAGTTGCATAAAACTTCATGACAATTAAAACAGTCTTAATGAACTCCAAGTTACATCCAGCTTCCCATAAAGTTAGCTTTACTCAAGGAGAAAAATTTCTTTTGTATTATTCTGACTAAAGCAGAAAGACTTAAAGACAGACATGGGAAAAAAAAAATCTTCAATTTGAATGAAACATTTAAACTGGAGCTGAGAGAAGCTCAAGTTGACTGAAGTATGAAGCACCTGTAAACCAGACTTATTTTCAGTGTTAAGTACACTTAATCTATTTTCTATTTCAATACATCATTAACATTCTTGAATATCTTACTGTTATGCTACCAGAGGTTCTCAAGGTAAAAAAAAAAAATCAAATATGAAAATAATTGTTCACATTTTGTCTTAAAAATCTTTATTTGCATAGAAAGTAACGCCCTGATTCTACCTGTTTACCCACAAATGAAGAGTGTTTACCATGTTGGCATCATATCAGGAAACCACATTCTTCCAAGGTGTTTGGAGACTTCCAAATGAAGTCGATCTAAGCTATAATCATTATCTGGAATCAGTACTTCCTCCATTATAGAAAGCTGTGTGAGCCTGCCTCCACACATCTTCACAAATTCAATAAAACCCCTGCAAGTTACTTCACATTCCCCAAGTCCCATTGCTGTTAAGTTCTTACAGCGCTGAGCAATCTGAATAAGTTCATCATCCAAAGGTTGAAGTCCATTAGCGCACACAACCAACTCAATTAACCTTGGGCAATTCAGACCAATACGACCTAGCATTGCTTTGCTTACTGCACGACCAAAGTAAAGGTGCGTAACAGGGGTTTCCTCTCTGAAGAAAGCATCAAATTCTTCTTCGTATAGGAAAAAATACATCACAATGTTGACTTTGGGGGAGTGTTTAACAAAAGCATCCCAGCTTTGCTTTTTAATAGTGTGAAATTCAACCTGTCCAGGATTTTCACTCACAACGTCTATGCGAAGGTGTTCAAGGTCCACATGTTTTTCACTTGAAAGAGCCAGCAACAGTTCATCACTTAGTATGTAGTAGTTCAAAGCCAGCTCCTTAAGTCCATGACACTGGTCAGCAACGCAAAGAACTCCTGAGAAACAAAAAAAGTTACTCTGTGAAATGAAAAGTGACCTTAAGCACAGTAATGTGCTGCAAAGCTCAAGCAAGTACTATGTCTATTGGATTGAATGCTTGTGCCTGTTACAGAAAAAAAAAAAATCAAAGTATAATAGAAATTCAGAACATACTTTCATGGGGTTTTGGCCACAAATAGTTATCAGGAGGATCAGGTAAGAACCAGCCAAACTTGCCACTGTTCCCCAGAGCTCATTCCTTCAGCACTTATCCGAGAGCTCCATTTAAATGAACTTCAGCAGCCAAGTTTAACAGTTAAGCTATAACAAAAACTTCCCTTGAGCTAAGACAAATAATACACTGCTGTTGATCTGCTGGAACAGAGTTCACAGATTAAATTGCCTTTTGTGGATGCTGGATACTGAATACAAGAAAAAGAGTAAATCAGCATTCCCTTTACCTTGCTACAGGGTTCCAGGAGAAAGGTAATTGAGAAGGGACTCAAAGGCCCTTTGAGCTTTCCATCAAGCCTGTATTTTCTAGAGCCTTTCAATGAAATCAGCCATTTGCCAAACAGTACTTAAATGAGCAAGTTCATGCTACTGGATCTGGACACAGGAGGACACTGAAGAAACTGAAAGACTCCTGCTCTTTTACTACTAGTTTTAAAAATTCACTTACTCCTTCTGTTTTTATTAGTACAACTTTGAAGCGTTAGCATTTTTTTGCTCAGTAAGTTAAACTCACAGCATTTTGCAGAACAGTTATGAATAACTGCTTTCACATCCCTCAACCCATCAATTAGTAATAAATCCATCTGGGATTTTGCACATATATTCCCAGAAAATATCAGTTCAATTAAGAAGGTTGCACACTTATATGAACTGCCTATATACAGTACGTGAATAATTGTTTCAAAAATAGATCTTAACTACTATTTTATGTTGCTTTTCTGCTATATTTTTCATTCATATTCACTACTCACCAGCAGGTGATACGTGAGGACAGCTGCTCATTTTAAGCAGTTTTAGAGTATCACTGTTATTAGCAACAAGAACCTTCAAAGAAGGATCATCAAGTGGTGTGTCATCTATCTTGATTGATGATAATGACTTGGAGTTTACAAATACTACTGTCAGTGCTGAAGCGAAGTGAGCCTGTTTGGATGAAAGAGGAAAAAAAGTCTTATGAAAGACAGGTGGAACTTCACCAGAACTTTAGGTGTTTCAACCATAAAAACGTCAAAAATAATTACTACTTATCCCCTTTATTGCGTAAAGAATACACACTCATCATTGCTTAAATTATTTTTTCTTGAAATATGGTTTTTAAGTTATGTTTTATTGAAACATAAAAAGTACCTTAGAGACATTCATGAAGCTTGGTTTTGCTGTAGAAATCAAACCCAGTGTCTTGATAGAACAGTTAACCAACTGAGAAAGGATGTTACAAGCTGCTTCTGCTGACTCAGTACTACTATCAACCTATAAAAGCAATTTAAAGATGATGAAGTCATTCTTTACTATATTTCAGACAATAGTATCATTGATAGCCAAGACTACAAGATCCATGACCACTCAAGCTGCACTGCGCCAGGCTTCATTTACCACAAAGACAAGGAAGGAACACTAATTAGAAATTTCAAGACAAGAAAGAGTTCAGGATTGATAGTTCTTTCCAATAGGAAAACGCAGCACAGATCTAGGCTTTCTTCTCAAATAAGCTCATGCCTATCCAAATAACTATAACTAGTGCCAGTATGATCAACAATGGTACGTATGTACCTTAAGTACAATTTCCAGACTTTTGAGCAGAAAAAAAGTTGAGGTCTAGAAATCCTCAGCAAACTAAACCATTTTGCCTGCATGGGGAAAGCTCTGCATCTTGAATAAAGAACTGACTCCCCATTCATCTGTAAGATCAGTAACCAACTTTGGACAAATCATCATTTCATCTCATGTTCCTACTTTTCAATAGCCAAGATGACAGACAGCTTCAATACCTGAAGAAGTGAGATATACTTTTAAGTGCCTGGAAAAGGGCACAAGCTGCAGAAACAGATATTAGATTGCCAGTTCGTTATCATCTGTTACCTGATGTGCAAAAGTAGTAAGTTATTAAATAACTTATCATCCATGGATCTCCAAACGTCAAGTTCCTAACACTGCTGGCAAAAAGCAGCTTTGGATTTGTATCCAAGCTTTAGCATCAGTTCTTTCTTCTGCTTTTCCTTCACAGATATGATCACCTCCTCTTAACAAGTAACTATAAACTGTTAACAAAGCAAATGCAATTTCAACTATGATCTTCTCACATAAATTATTAGTAAACCCACACCAAGCAATCAAATTAAGTAATACCAAGTTCATGCAGTCCTGAGACTACAATTTAACCTTCCTTTAAATCAAGGTTACTGTTACTTCATTACATCCTTACTTATCAAGCACCTGCATATACATGGATAACATCTCTTCCCTACTCACATGAATTTTAAAATTTCAAGTTGCTCTTCACAGTACAGACAGTTTTGCAAAATTACACA
>PPHD01020805.1:0-13501 GCA_002909625.1 Bambusicola thoracicus | reverse complement strand
TGGAAGTGTGTTGGAGGCTGTGGATGCCCCATATCTGCAGGCATTCAAGGCCAGGCTGGATGTGGCTCTGGGCAGCCTGGGCTGCTGGTTGACAACCCTGCGCATAGCAGGGGGTTGGAACTGGATGAACATTGTGGTCCTTTTCAACCCAGGCCAGTCTATGATTCTATGACCCTCCTGTTGTCCTCTCTGGGAGGTCATGCTCTCACCTCCTGTGGCCACAAGGCCTCCATAGGCATGTGGGGTTCATGTATACAAAAATACAGTGGGAAATGCTGCTGTTGATTTCTATCTAAGCTTGGAGGGTCTCAGTGGATCCCTTCTTGAGGGCCAGTAATTGTTGTGTGAGTCAAAGAATGGGAATTAATTACACAACAGTCTGTTTTTCTTTCCTTTAACACGTAGGTTAGAGGCACACGTGCAGGGTTTGCTGGAGTGCTGTGTAAATGATGATTTGCTGTCCTTGCTGCTGATACTGAGGTTGGAGAAATTAGCCCAGCATATATCTCTTCACCTTCCCTGTCAAAGTCTCTCTTTAAAATATGGTCAGATTCAGTAGCATTCGATGGTCCAAGCTTTCCAGCTGTAACGAGGAAATGTTGATGAATTGCTCTGCTATCTGATTGCTTTCAAATACAGAAGGAGATCTCACTAAATCAAGCAGTGACTTTCGATTAAATGCAATCTCCTGAATTGCAGTTTTGGTCTCAGCTGCTGGGTTTCTCAATGTACGGGAAAAGATTGATGTTCCTTTATCGTACCAGATATAAATAACTCAGAGCTCTTTTTGCATACGAGAAAAATAGGCATCCTTGAAATTTTGGCTGCAGATCATCTGGTAGACTTCTGCTGAGTATAATGCGAAGCTTGCTCTAAATTACGTGAATTGAGATGTAGCATGTGTCTTTTAACGTAATGGGATCTCTTTAAATGATGTGTATCAAATTGAGCGGTGATTTGGGTCGATGCACTTTGGTGGCGGAGGACAGGCAGTCAGCAAATGCTTCCTGAAAATAAAGCTTCCTTAAGTTAAGGACTGGAAGATCTGGAAGTGCCTTTTTGGATATTTAGGCCAGAAGGTGCTGCTTGTCTTAACCTTGCAGAGATGGGAAGTAGCATTCAGCTGTCGAACAAAGGTGTGATGCTGCTACTTGTGGAGTGACAAACAGGATGAGCAAGGCTTGGACTTGTGAAATGAGTAGAAACAAGGTCATGGGAAGAGTTGTGTGGCTACTAGATCAATATTTTCTCCATTAAAAAGTAAATATATGAAGGTGAAAAGCTTTTTGAGGGTTTGAAAATGTCTTATAGGTTCTAAAAAGCTCCGTAGACATTCATGCTCACCAAAAAAAGAGGAGGTGTTGGTCCTTGAAAGTCAGCTTCAGAGTTCATACTGTCATAGACTGTGTTCTAAACATCTCCTTTGTTCTCTCTGTAGTTAGAGCAGGCAAATCAAACGCAGCTTGTAGTTCATGTGTGGTTATATGAACCTTAGCCTCCTCTGGCAGAAGAGCGTTGACTTGATTCCTCTGTTATCCTGAATACAATCCCAGCTTTAGGAAATGCTTTCATGTTGTTATTTGGTGTGGAGTTATTTGCTCCAAGCGCACTGAAGCAGCTCGTGTTGTAACGAAGTGTTGCCTTCTAAGAGGTTGTTGCTGTATTTGTTGCATACTTAGCACCTTACACACGAGTTTTATGGCAGCTTTTCTGTGCTTATCAGTGTGAGGCAAGTGTTTGTTGTATTAAAGCCTCCAAATCATGGCAAAGTCAGTGGCTGCTCCGAGCACATGAGACTTCTGTCAGTCTGGGTGAAATGGTCACCAACTGAAGTTGCAGCTGCGAAAGAAGAGGTGGGTGATCTCAGCAGACCACGAACATACATGCTTATCAAAAACGGCCTGCATCTTGGCTTACTGACTCAGAAGAGGACTCTGATGTGCTGCTCACGTGCTGACCTCTTCAACAGACAGCTTCAATAAGTTTGGGAGTATGCGCCAGATGGCCAGATTCCAGCTCTGCGCTCTGTTCCGTTTCCTTCTGGTTCTTAGTCCAGTCCTTCAAGCACTTGCTTGTAAAATGCTGTATCCTTCTCACCAGCAAACTTCTCATCTGGTGTTGCTGGTGTTTCTGGCACCTGGGGCTCGTCCACTGCCTTGTGCCTTTGTAACGTCTCCCTTTGACATGCAGTCTTGGGGGTGGCTGCACCTCACAGCAGAAGAAAAAGCAACATGCGTGAAGATGTGGAGATTCTGACGCGGTGCACCTAAAGCCTTCAAACTGACCTCTTCTGTAAGCTAGCAAATGCCTACATCCTAAAGACCCATCAGTTGATCTTCATCCGATGCAAGAGCCTCAAGAGTGGTTCAGAAGGATGGAAGGGGAAGCTCTCACCTTGAGAGGCTCTCAGCACCAACCCCAGTCGTTCCTCAGTCCTTCTTTCTGTCCTATGGGGAATGGTGACCTCTCCTCTTGCCTGATTCAGTGTCAGTGCTCAGGAGGGGCCCACGTGAGTACAAATTCCTTTGACTGTTCAGACCCTTCGGATGGAGCTGCATGGCTGAGAGCATGCTGCAGTATAAGGCTCTCATTTCTTCAGGGGAAAGACTGGTTTTCATACAGCAGCATTTATCTAAAGGGGGGAGAGAGTTAAGTATTTATTTACTTATTTACTTTATTCTGACCGCAGCTGAAACCTTGATTTTTTGCCGTGTGCTTCCTTTCTCCCACTGACTCGTTTGTATGCATTTTGCTGACAGTGTTTGAAAGCCCCGCTTTCCTCTAGGGAGTTTACAGCCAAACTGATGCAAACTCTTTCTTCTCAGGTGCCTCACGATCATCTGTCATCCAATGCAAGCCAGGAGGCAACTGCCCCAGCAGACACAGAGGCATGACTAGGCAGCTCTCCCCTCTATCTGTGGCTGAAGATTCTGCTGCTCCCATTCTTGAGCTGCAGAATCGAAGTCCCTCGGGCATCTGTCGGCACAGCAGAGTCGAGAGGCAGAGCAGATCAGGTAGGCATAATGGCCGCACTGACGGTGTCGCAGCATGCCTGCAAAAGGCCTCTCCTGTCTGGTTTTTGGATAGACGGTGCAGAGTCTGAACGTGCTGACGTTGGGTTTCGGTGCTGCAAACTGCATGGCCTTGTGATAGTCCTGCCTGTACCTGTGTGCAGACTGGGGTTAGGCAAGAAGGAAGTAAGGATGCTGGGCCTCGGTAGGAACATAACAGCGCGTTAGCTGAGAAATCCTGTTGGCACAGAAGATGTTGAAAGGATGATTAACATTAGTGCACCAGTTACTCTGACGAGGTGGTTGTATTTCCTCAGCTTCAGCCTGGCCAGAGACCAGGACCTTTGAAACCAGCCATTTACCTTCTAAAGACAATGACAATCTCAGCGTGTACCGTGGGCAGTCTGATGAAGAGGAAGAGAAGGAGCAACAGGTGGAAGGATATCTAGGAAAGACCATCACAGTTCAGATCATTGAGCAGCTGCACATCAGGGCTTCTGTCAGGAATATGTCACACACGTTTTGCAGAAGTTGAGCTCAGATGAACCTGTAGGTATGGTGAATGCTGGCTTCTTCACCATGATGTCCATCTGTCATCAACAAGGGTGGCATGGAAGCAGTTGCAGTATGTAGCCACAGACCTTTGAGTGTGCTGAATTGTACTGCTGGGGAAAGAGCAGTTAAATGACTGAAATAATTTAACTGTCCCAAATACTTTGGAAAACAGTATATGTAGATACTGTGAGCAAAAAGGAGAGGAAGAGCAGGTTGGATCTCCCTTGCACAATTGAACTGTGTGAGATGAGCCTTTATCTTGTCACTTCATCACTGATTGCAGCAAGAGTCAGCCATTTTCTGCCTTGAGTTGGGTGGAAAACAGAGGAATCTTGTGCTCCAGGAGTACTCTTTTGATGGAAGCCCTCAGAAGGACATTAAAGGTGATGACTGCAGCAAGGAGTGGGTGTTACAGCATCTTGCAGTGAAGATCTTACGCAAGATACTGGAAAACCAATCATCTGTTCTCATTTTTTGCAGATATCGGGATGAATTAACTCCATATTTGCTTGCATTGAGGGTACATCCAAGTCAGAATCTATCTTTTGTTAAGAAAGGACTCGTAGTCCTATTGAGAAAAGAATAGTACTGTGACATCATATTCATCCAAGTGTTTATTTTGCGGTTTTTTTAGTCCCCTTTTTATCCAGATCTTCCTCATCAGTGAGGTCTAAGTATCACTGACCTGGCAGGTAGGTGAACAAATGTAAAGGATATCATTTTCTAGGATGTAATTATGAAACACTTAAGAGTTTAGAAGAAAAACTGTAGGTTTTGATTTTACTCATCTCATTATTTTGAAAACAAAAGCAAAAGACTGTTCCTCTTGTTACGGAGATACCACATACAAAAGTTACATTACTGACAGACAGAAGGAGCGTGCAAGGATATTTCTGCTCATTGACTTTCAGCACAGTTTGCCACTGACCAGAGTCATCTGCATGTGTCACCTGTGGTGTCATCTGCACTTTTTCCCTCTCTTTTCATCCTTATTGAGTTTTCAGATTGCTTCCATGCTCTTGACAGGCTAAGTCAGTTGGTTAGTCTCAAACTGAAGTAAGTCACCAAGGATTTCTGTGACCTTTCTAATTGTGAATGCTATCTGCCCACCACTTTGGCTCATGAATTTATTTTCTTCTCAGCATAACATTTAGTATCTGGACTCCAATTCTACTTTCTAGCTCAATTGAGACCCAACTTCATCACTTGGAAGCTCTCCAACCTTTTTGAGTTCAAGCCCTGTGATTCTTTTAAAGATATTTCTTATCTCTCCATTGTAGATCTTTGACCAAGTTTTCGGTATGCACATCACAAGGATTTCAAAAGCAACTGTCAAGCTACTGTGCCACTTTGCCTGGGGATTTCACTTTAAATGTAGGTATCTAGTCTAAGGCGAGATAAGGGCCTCCAATGGGTCATACATCCCACCTCCCTTAGGTACCTGAGGATGAGATCAGTCACCTTCTCAACATGCCTGTCCAAGTATAGAGGGAGCCCAGACAACATTTTTAGCTTGAAAAACAATTGCTAACGACGTTACGTGGGGTGAATCCCGTCAATTAAGCACTTAACAAAAACTCCCTAATGTACGTTTAATTAGGCTAAATCTCACACAGGTCTTTTAAATCAAGCTAGGACTTGTAAAAAGTGTGTGTTTCTGTGCCTTTCCCCACCATTCGGTGCTGTAACAACCAAGTCAAATGCTAATGATAGTGTCATGCATAGTAACAGCAATTACAGTGTTATCTGGTAATTGGAAAATGTAATGTGTGGATAAAGGTGCTTTCGTGTTCCATCGCTGTGTGATTGCTTTCACTGTTAGCTGAAGAAGGACTAATTGCATGGTAGTTTTGCTTAGCAGGAAAACCCATAAGAGGATGTTATGAAATATATTCTTTCTAAACCATTTTAACTTGCAAATAAACTGTAATTTACTTTTTAATAGGAGGCAACCGTCATTATTAGTGCTATAAAAATACCTGTATTCTCTCAGTAGCTGAAGATAGTGCTGCAATGGTGCTGTTCTATTCAGAGTTCTGTCTGATTATCTTCTGTATGTTTTAAATGAGCCTGTAATCCTATTTAAGTTCTTGATTCATCACTAAACAATGGAGCAGCTGAATACTTGTTATTTTTAGGGGGAAAAATGCACCATACATTGGCAATTACAAAAAGCTTCATGGCCCAGTTAGGTAAAGTCTTGACTGCAAATGTACTCTCTGTTACGATGAATCAGTTTTAGAATGTCACGTTGGTCTAATTTAATAACTCAGACCCTCACTTTTACATTTCCTTATGGCTGTAGCAGAAACAGTAGTAACTGAGTTTAGGTTGAACATGGAAGAGTGTGTGGGTGCTCTCACTGCAGTAGATCTATAGCTCCCCTTAGCATCAGCAGCTTTGTAGTTTCTTACACTATATCACGTTGCATTGATGCAGCTAGTAATAGTTGAGCATAGCTGCAGGTCATGGTTTTCAGAAGGAGCTCCTGTCCCTTGTGTCAAACTATGTGATATGTTCCAACGTGGTAAATGTCGGAGCTCATTGGTGCTGCATGAGCTCATGGGCATAAATGAAGCCAGAGGGTTGCTGCTGCAGTCGGATCCATTGTTTTCAGTTGGGATCTGCGAAACTGCAATTGGGTTCATGGGCTGCATCTCTGATCAGTAAATCTGGAGAGCCACTCACCAGTCAGTGGGATTCAGTGCTCTGCAGTGCTGGTCCCACTGATCCGCAGATCAGGTCTGAGAAGTACTGTACGAAAATGGAACGTGACAACTTTCTGATTCCTCCTTGCTTATCTTTAGAGGTTTATTTCCAGGCATGCCAAGCTTCAGTTTTGTTCAGTTTCCTTTTTTAACTTCAAAAGTGTTAATACACAAACTTGACTGAAATAATCCCTGTCTCCGCTTTGGAACGTCAAACCACCAGACTGTTTATTCCTCACCTCTCAAATAAAACAGTGATTTTGGAGTTAAAATCTTCAATAATAAGAGCTTGTTTCTGGCTCCAGATGTATAGGTTCGGATAGCTTTTATGCTGCAAACATGCAGAGTGATTGACTTTATAATGTAGCTGGTTCTAAGAGATGTAGCTGTGTTCTGGAGGTTTGGCTGACAGAAGGAAAGAAGGGCTGATAAAGCAGACAGCTTAACCATGATGCTGTTACCTCAGGCCTCTACTGTGTTTATCTTTTGTTCCTATTCTCTTGAAGGTAGTATTATTGAAGTATTTCAGAGTGGGATTTTGGTGTTTGTGGGACGTGCAGGAATTAAAAGAGAGAAGGCACGGAGTGGATTGTGGCTGGATCACAAAGCGAGATTTTGCTAAGAATTGTTTTGAATGCATTAATGACGTATACAACTCTTTTCTTCTGTATTATTTTTATCCAGGAGAAGAAGGAACACAAACGCACACGGAGAGCAGCAGCCAAGAAGCCGAGGGACAGACCCGATGCCAGTCCTGCACATCCACGTTTCTTAAGCTCATTTGGAGATTTCTGATCATTTTGTCCGTCTCCTCCTCCTGGGTCGGGACAACACAGTTTGTCAAAATCACATACGAGACATTTGACTGTCCTTTTTTCATGACTTGGTTCTCAACAAACTGGAACATTATGGTATTTCCCATTTATTATTCTGGGCACCTTGCAACTGCACAGGAGAAGCAGTCTCCAATCAAAAAATTCAGGTAGGCTTTATTGTGGCAATATCACTCGAAGCAGCCTGATTTCTATGGACTGAAATCACTGCACTTCTCAGTTTGACCCATGGTGTCAGAAGACAGAACGAAGGTCATGCTGCAGAGATTCTCATTCATAAATAATTTTTAAAAGGCTAACAGATGAGTGACATATGCTTGAATAAATGGATAATTGATCGTTAGAGGGGGTTTTTTCACTGAGTTGAAAAGGTTGATTATTTGCTTATAATCTTGCTGTTATCTGAGATCTCTATATTTTGTGCTCTTGCCTGGATCAGTTTTCCACTGACCGTTAATCTCTCGTGGCAGAATGGTAGTGTAAAGTACAATCAAAACAACTCATAGCTGTAGAGAATAAAAGATGCTTCAAGGTGAGGAGATGGCTTGTTCCCTATGCTGGTTTGCAGCATGAAAATTGTCTTTTCCTCCTCCTCCTGCTGGATCACAGCCGGGAGGATGAGCACCTCTGGAGCCTTCTCTGCTCTTTTGCATGGGGTAGGCTCTTGGTTTTCCTTTGTAACTCTGAGAAGCAAATTGGCATAGCTGAGTGGCTGTTGTGCTGGGGAGAGGATGTTTACAAAAGGTTTAGTCCTTCTGTAAAGGTCTGTATGGAAATAACTGTTCTTCTCTCTTGCAAGAGCCTGGGGAGAACAACTCTGACCCTAGGCTTTCCACATGACACGTGGCTGCAAGTTGCACTTGAGCTCCCAGCCTGAAGTGCAAAGGCTGCAGGAATGCATAGTGTTTGCTATAGTATTAGTCTGTATCAGTGCAGATGTAGAAATTCCCATTCATTTTTAGTTGCCTGTCTGAAAGCACAGGAATTCAAGATTGGAGGGGCACCCAAAGAAGTCATCCAATGCAACCACCAGGACTGCAGAAGGACCAGACTGGCTCAGTTCCACCCTGGCTGGTACTTAAAGTCACATCTGAGGGCTTTGAATTACTACTTCTTCCTGAGGCAATTAATTTGACCATTCCTCCTCCACGTCCATTATTCTACTCATCCAACAGTGAAGTAGAAGCTGTTTTAAAGGATGGAGGTAAATCCAGCTTGTCACAGCCTGTGAAGGGAGGGTATTCACAGGTTAATTTTGAGGTGGGACCCTATTCTGTTACTCCAGTGTGGAGCTGCTTTGAAAGCACTATTACTGACTGCAGCAGAGTGGTCTGTTCTGCCAGATATTTACAGTGTGTGGCCCACACCTGCTTCCTCTGATGGAGGGTTCAGCACAGCTGTCACCAAGAACACGAGGAATTCAATTTGTGACCATCAGGGCTGGAGTGTAGCAGGGCCAGAGACTTCCCTCAGCTGCTTCTTCCATGACCTGAGATATAATTTGGCCCAAAATTCATCATTTCTGTCAAATGAGCGTGACTGAAATTGAATGGTTGCACTTAATTAACTGCTTCTCTGAAAACCCAGTGCTTTGTATGTTAATGATGCCTCCATTCAGATTCCTTCTGGAGTATTAATGAGAACATTAACAGCATCAGCTTGGCTTCTGGGTATGGGGTGAAGTAATGATAAATGCAGTGCAAATAAGGAAGAAGGTGAGAATAAATATCCCTGCAGATAGAGCCTCTGCATTTAGTTGATTGGCGTCCACCAGAGCCAAGTGTTGAGCAAAACATTTGTGGCAGTGAGTAATAAAAGCATGCTTAATGGTATATTTCCCATGCTGTTGATAAAGTTCAGCCAGCTCTGAGGACGTGTGTATGTGCCCAGAGGAACTTCTGCACACAGACGTGAGCTACGTTTGTGAAGTGTGCAAGGAGGACTCCGATGCTAGAGCTGATGGAAGGGCACATTGCAGAGTGTTTCCTAGTCCAGATGTATTGAGAATTCAGATCCCAGGGAGGTCGTGTAATCCAGCCTCCTTACCACAGCGGGGGTAATTTCCAGGCTGGTCAACTGCTTGGTTAACAGCTTGTTCTGTGTTCTTGATGCTGTTCTTGTCATTGTTATTTTTAATAGCATTTTCTAAGGTTTCTTGTTGCTTCATTTGATGGTTTTATTTCTGTGGAGTAATTCTTGTCAGTAAAGCCTGCTTTGTAACAATTCCAGGCCTGCCTCAGGTCCAGAAGAGATTGTGTTTCTGGAGGATGTAGTCCCTCACTACAGGCTTTAAAGGCAAATGGCATTTTGTCCCACAGACAGTCCCGGTGGATCAGAACAAACAGTGTTGATGATATCTTGGCAGAGACCAGCGATGATGCCACTGACTGGCAGAGCTCTGCCCCAGGCTGGTAAAGCTGTGGAGAGCCACTGTTGCTTTTTATCTCTTAAAAAATTAAATCCCACCTGGGAGGATAAAAGTCTCAGTCTTCAACTTTACATTGGCTTTCTTAAGGCTGTCAATTGTGTATTTCTTACCTTTCACACTTTACCTCAGGGATTTAATTTTGTGGTCTCAGAAACTAACTCACAGTTATTATCTCCCCACTGGATTTCAGTCAAATATCTCAGTTGTCTTGAGGTGGTGACGCACTGAACAGGTTGCCCAAGGAGGCTGTGGATGCCCCATCCCTGCAGGCATTCAAGGCCAGGCTGGATGTGGCTCTGGGCAGCCTGGGCTGCTGGTTGACAACCCTGCACATAGCAGGGGGTTGGAACTGGATGAGCATTGTGGTCCTTTTCAACCCAGGCCATTGTAGGATTCGATGATTCTATGATCTTCCCAGTACTGCAGACAACAGTTCCATGTGATAAAAGACCTTGAAATGTGAGAGTCCTTGCAGTAGCTATGAACAAAATGTTCTGAAGCTTGGTAAGATCTGCAAAAGGAAATCCAACCCTGCTGATAGCAGAAAGCACTCTGCAGGTGTGGCGTAGGTCCTGCTAGAGGTATGGCTTGGGTTGAGTGGAAGGGAACTGCTGACCTGTCAGACTCTTTAGTAGGGTCTGTAGTGGTAGGGCGAGTGGAAATGGTTTCTAACTAAAAGAAGAGAGAATTAGACTGGGTGTAAGAAGAAAAGCTTTTTACAATAAAGGTGGTGAAGTACTGGCATAGACTGCCCAGAGAGGTGGGGGATGCCCCATCCCTGCAGACAGCCAAGGTTAGGGGATGGGCTCTGAGCACCTGATGGAGCTGTGGGTGTCCCTGTGCATTGCAGGGAGTCAGACCAGATGGCCTTTAAGGGTCCCTTCCAACTCAAACGGTTCTATAATCCTGAATTTCCAATGTAAAAAAAAAATTACCTCCCTGCCTGCTGTCTTGGCTCCTCAAGGAGCTTGCACTGTAGTGCCCAACAGAATACTCCCATACTATAGCAGCAGGTGCCCTGCAGCCTTAGGGCACTGGATAGGAACAGTGTTGGTAGGTGTGGGCTTAAGGAGAGATGAACGTGTTGTGAAGAGTTGTTTGTCTAGCAAGAAGGACAACAAGATGTGAGCATTACAGTCACCATATTCGTGTTACCCCAGGTAGTGTCTGTTAGCTGCTTTTCTGTAAGCTGTTTTAAAACCAGCTGCTGCATTACGCTCCAGAGGCTGCTGTGTGTCAAGGGTGAGCAAACCTATTCTTCTGCAGGGAATCAGAATTCTGGCATCCAAATAACTGAGAGGGATGCAGTCTGTGTAGTGCGACCCAGAGGTAAAGCTCCATGGCTGCCTGAGGTGCTGCAATCCCTGAGAGCGTGGCACACTGCCCATGAGGGCTACCTGCAAATAAAAAGCTATTTGTGTTGGAGGGCAGGTTTTAAATCGACTCCTTGTGCATTTGGAAATAGTTTGTGTCGTAGTTTCAGGGTCAGCTGCCCTTAGATATGTCCTGTAAGTCAACAGCCTACAGATAACTGTATAGGGGTGGATCTACGGAGCCTCTCCCCTGAGCACGGGGTTTTAATCACTGTCATGTCCTAATGACTTCTGCAGGTTTAATTTTAGTTGCATGCCAAAGAGGCTGAGTTAACCACTGAGCAACCAGCCCTCACAGAGCCCGAGGCAATGACTCTAGACGTGGCTGGAAAGAGAAGGCAATCTTCCTAGCTCCTCACTCACTGAGCATTATTCGTCAGGAACACGGAGTTCTCCAAGGCACAGAAGTGAATTCAGCAGGTCTCTCTCTTGCTCAGCACAACCCTGTCACAATTTTTTTCTTCTTCTTTTTTTCTTTTTTTTTTTTTAACTGAGAGGTGATGAAGCGCTGCCCTCTGTTTTTGCCTGGTCCTTGTCTCCTCCTGTGTGTGATGAGGGCTCTTCCATATATTTAAGCAGTCTGTTGCCTGGGGCATGTGAAGCCAAATTCTCAGATTTCTTTTGCAAGTTGTGAACCTGTCCACATCCCTCCCACTGTTTCTGGGAACTCGGAGATAAGTGACATTTTTGCTGGTCCTTCCCAGACTTTGGCCAGCCCATAGTGCCCATCCCAGAACAGCACAAATCTTGCTGACGCTTCCTCCTTCCATGAACTCCTAGCTGGGGCACTTTGGACCTGAGTCGGTGTTTGTCTGGGTGCAAACATCCTGGAGGTCTATAGGAGAACAAAGCCTGACCCATTCATTTCTCCAGGCCAGGCTGGATGGGGCTGTGAGCGACCTGGTCTACAGGGAGGTGTCCCTGCCTACAGCAGGGGGTAGGAAATGCATGGTGTTAAAGGTCCCCTCCAACCCAAACCATTCTATGATTCTGGCTTTGGAAACCCCCTCCTTTCCCAGTGGATAGATGGGCAGAAGTGCTGGGTGTGTTCCCAGTGTCTCCTGCATCTCTCAGGTCCAGCTGTTCTCCAGATGTGCCGCTGCTCTATTTTATCTGCCTGCTCTCAATGCCTTGCCTTGCCAGGCACAGGGGTGATGGGGATATGATTTTCCATGGCACATTTGAAGAGAGTTTTTCCTCCTGCCTTGCAGACTCTGACACGGTGATGCACTTGGGTGATTTTGCTGTTTGTATGCTATTGGCATAGCACTGGGATAGTTAATCGTGCCCTGCATTATTGTGAGCAGCCCAAGCACCAATCTCTATCATTTTAATATAGCACAAGCTTGTTTCCTCTAAGACAGATTCTGACAGCGTCTGAGACAGGTTGGATTTAGAACCGTGTAACAATCCAATTGTGCATCTCAATGGACAGCAGAATTCCCACGGGTTTGGACATCAGGATTCACGCAGGTCTATAGTTCACAGTTCAGGTCTGTTCTTGACAAGACAGGGCATACCAGCTCTGGCATCTTGTAATGCTAACACAAGTTTGATGCATCCAGGTCAGCAACACCTGCCTGAAGTGAGGCACAGTCTGAGCTTAGCATCATCTCTGCATCCACTGTGTCTCGTGGGGAGAAAAACATCTTTTAAGTGTCAGCTGCTGTATCTGCAAGCCAACAGGCACTCAAGTTTCTGCTGCCAGCAAGGCCATTCCCAGACAAGGAAATCCATCACATTTAACTCCT
This sequence comes from Bambusicola thoracicus, assembly GCA_002909625.1. Classification (NCBI taxonomy): domain Eukaryota; kingdom Metazoa; phylum Chordata; class Aves; order Galliformes; family Phasianidae; genus Bambusicola; species Bambusicola thoracicus. Next base: position 842 of record PPHD01020805.1, on the reverse strand, counting down.
GTTGAAAGCAGTGGTACAACAGCCTGCATTCCGACTGAAACATTTCTTTGTTTGCCTCAGTTTCCCTCAGATAAATTAAATACCCTGCCCTTTCCTCTCCTCTTGTTTCATCGGCTCAGCTTCACGTGCCAGTGGGTATCTTTCAGGCAATCCCTAAAGCTCACTTGGCCGTACACTAGAATGTATTTCAATAGAAATAAAAAGAGGTATCAGAGCAAAGCAGGAGAACAACTGTCAAGCTACAGAGAAAAAATGCAGTTATAATCACCCTTTGCATGGCCTTGAAGGCAGAAGCTGAGAGCTGTCAGTGTTTTATAGATGACCTTCATTTACGTGTGCACCTCTGGGATTATTGTTGCATAGAGTGCGATTACTCCAGGTAAGCTACTTCTTTTCTATCTGTGAAACTGCTGTTTTGAGAAACATGTCTGTTATTTTCTCTATGTGAATTAAACAATACTTTCTTACGGGCGTGTGGAGTAGTTAAAAAAAGCACTTAATTGAGTGTGATAAAAGTCTAATGAATGTTTGCCGTGCTGGAGTGGATGCTAAGCAGAATCCTGGCTGAGCTTTAAACTCTCTTTTCTTTTCTTAGGGAATGCAGTCGGATTTTTGGTGAAGATGGTCTGACGCTGAAACTCTTTCTTAAAAGGACTGCTCCCTTTTCTATTCTGTGGACTTTGACTAACTACTTGTATTTACTGGCTTTAAAGAAGCTGACAGCCACAGACGTCTCTGCTCTGTTCTGTTGTAACAAAGCTTTTGTCTTCTTGCTTTCTTGGATTGTGCTGAAAGACAGGTTCATGGGAGCAAGGGTAATGGCATGCCTGATTTTCACCTCT
>PPHD01020804.1:0-13501 GCA_002909625.1 Bambusicola thoracicus | reverse complement strand
CAAACAAACACAAAAAGAAAACAAATAAAAGTAACTTAAAAAGGAGCTTCCTTAAGGAAGAAGAAGAAAATCCTAAGATAATACCAAGCATTCGTCTTAGATGAGAGGACAAAATAAGGATACAAATGGTATAAAGATGTTACAAATAAACAGGTTAAAAATATATTAAGAGAAAGAAAGAAATGAAGGATGTCATGTGTAAATGATGCAAAATTACCGGAGAGGTACCATTAAAATATTTGTTAACATATTTCAGTGCTATTCCTCAAAATATCACTTGACATGTGTTTCCACTACTTTAAGAAACATTAGTAAGTGTATCTTCTTAGCATGTTCAATGAATTTTGAAAAAAATATCTCCAATAAAGGAATCTTTTGTCCATTGCAATGATTAAAATCTCACATTTAGTATTTATATAGCTCAATACTTGGCCGTGTCAAGACCTCAGTAACCATGGTATTTTTTACTGACTTTTGAAGAGCTTAATATTGTACCGAGTTTTCTATAAATAATTTGCCAGATTAGAAAAAATAGGCAGTTTGTTCAGTTAACACATACCATACATACTCATAGACAGCAAAGTAATCTTTTTATCACATCTTTGAAAAGAGAACTGCTCTGATAACACAACTGCTGGAGGGGAATGTGATCAAACATGAGGTTACATGGCATGATAGTGATGGATCACAACACACATTTTATGCATTTTAAAGGTTATGCTGCAATCTCCATATGGTATATTCCAGTTATTCAATGGTGTTTCAAAGCAACTGAGCAGGTACTCCGTTTCTGTGTGAGTACAACAAAACATGAACCTCAGAGCTGATTTGCAGTTAGATTTAGTGTTGTTTAATCAATATAATGAAGAATTCATACAGATTATTCTTTTTTTATTAGAGACCATTTTAAAAACAACTTATTTTTTATTTAACCTTCACACAGCATTTGAACTTTCACATAAGTAACAGTCACTGCCCGTTATTACCTACTGTTCTATCGGGCTCTTAATACCCCAGAATCACACAGATCACGACTGTATGTAGCCTAGCACATATACTAGTAGTGCAGATTAGCATCTCAATGCCCATGTTTTTGTTTGCATGCCTTTTGCTGTCTGGCAGTCATTAGTTAACTACTCAAAAAAATGTTTTTCTGTGATCTACTTGCAATCTCATTACATCCCTGACAAAACCATATTCTGTTTTCACTGTCAATATGACTCAAGAATGCACAAAATTGAAGGCATACCCAAAAAGCGTTATCGTTGGGCTTTGAGATGCACCTGTTTCTGAATTTTGTTGTCCCAGCACTTGACAAACTGCTAATTGCTATCTGATGACACTTGCAGCAAGAACAATAGCTTCTGTTTCATCCAACTCCTGGGGAAAATATTTAATGTCACTGATTGAAATCCCAACACTGTCCCTGCTTCAAAAACCTTAGAGGTTAACATTGCATTTACTGAGGGAAAGTTCAGTTCGGTTCATATGCAGGAGTGGAAATCAACTTCAGGAATTATAAAAAAAGAGAGAGAGGAAAAAATTAAATTGAGAAGGTTGTTCAGTGAACACAAGCGAGAAAGGTGTAACACGTTAGCTAACATGCCTTACTTGACTTGATTCTTGTAGGCTTTCTTGTTTGAGTTCCCGGACTAACAGAAAAATCTGGCCAACAACATTTGTTTAGAAAATAAAGCACTTACTATGAAATTGTTTGGTCAAGCAAAAAGAACAGAAGATGCCTCAAGTTGCCTGGGTAAGTTTAGGTTGGATATCAGGAAAAACTTCTTTACAGAAAGGGTTGTTAAGCACTGGAATAGGCTCCCCAAAGAGGTGGTTGAGTTACCATTCCTGGATGTGTTTAAAAACCTGTTGGATGTGGTGCTCAGGGACATGATTTAGCGGAGGGTTGTTAGAGTTAGGGTAGTATGGTTGGGTTGTGGTTGGACTTGATGATCTTCAAGGTATTTTCCAATCTGAGCTATTCTATGATTCTATGCCCATAAAGGCAGAAAGGGAAAAAGCCTTCAGTACCAGAAACATGAAACTCATTTTAACTATTAACATAATAGCATATCATTCACTAGGAACTGCAGTAAACCTCAAAACATGTATTCACAACTTTAATTTGAGAAGAAAAGCATATTCTTAAAGACTTCTCCTCATCCTTACTTTTTTTTTTTTTCCAATTCCTCACCTTTACCTGCCATGAATACCATATATTCTTGCGCACATGCACATGTTGATAAATATACCACACATGCAAAGAAAATTCAACTGTCAAAGAGTTTTAAACTGGGACAGTCATTACTGCTGAAAATTGGATTCCTGTATAAGAAAAAAAAAAATCTTTACCTTAAGAAAGAATCTCTTATCTGTTCTAACAGGATTGTAGGAGGCAAGGTAGGCAGCAATTAGAAGAAATTTGGAGTAGTAAGGAAGTTCCACATGTGCGTGTGCAGAAAGTCCTGTAGAAGAAAGAATTGAGAGCAGATTTCAGTGACGTATAAACCTCCACAGACTTCAAATTACAGTGGTTTGTATTCTCCTTTTTCAATACTGTAGTCCATAATATTTCCTTCTCTCCACCTGTACTCCTGTAAATAAATGAGTATGGCTTCTTTTGACAAAGCTGTTACCACAGATACAAAGTCAGGGAAGTGCAAGGAATGCTGGCATGAAGCTACACAAAATACACATCCTGAACTCCTTACAGACTTTTTGCGGAAGCAGTATTTAAATATCAGCAATTCAAAAACCACTGAAGTGTTATCTCCTGCAACAATCTCCCTAAAAATAATTCAAGGATACTTTCATTCAAGGACACCGTTCCAGCAAACTGAACAAATGAATAGACATTCCAGACTCTGGAATCCACAGCTCAGCAAGGAACTGAGCTGCCATGCCACCGGAACCAGCGCCGCATCTCTGAGCAACAGTTCAGCATCTCACCATTTTTAGCTACTCTTATTTTCTATAAAAAAGTATTAAGTTTGAAGTCTTGAGAACATTTCCATTTGACCTAGTGTGATACATAATACACCTCATTAATATAAGAGTCTTACGTATTACAAGAACTAGTAGTATAGTCTACTGAGTATTTTCCTTCCTTCTTTTTAATGTACTTCATCATCTTTTCCTTTTAAATATCCTCTCTCTTGTCACCATAGCTGTTCCTTTTACACAGCTCACGTAGAATCATCAAACCACCTTACTTCATGAGTTGTCAAAGTAAGGAGACAACTAAAAGGTCCCTTTCATACTTTCTTCATTTACTTCAATTGTTTCTTGTTCTTTAAAGTACTATTACCTTTATGGCTCAATTTACAAACATCAGCAAATAAAGATGAAGGAACTAAAGATGTTTAAAGGTTGAGAATCAGAGCTCACAGTGTGAGGCACCCTAGATAACAGCTAGTCATTTCTTTTCAGGCAGTCACTAAATTACGGCAAGTTTTAGCTTTAATTTACAAATCAGAATGTTTTGTATTGCATACTGATTACACGGAACAACAAATTAAAAAAAAAAATCACATGTAGACAATTCAGTTTAATAAAGAAGTGTCTATATCTAAAATTGATCTACTAGTGTTCCATCGTGCACTATTTCCTTAATTATATCCACAGTGAAATTTACTATTTTAAAGCATGTTATGTTATATTACATTAACCTGTTGGTAAACAGCATTTGATGGTCATATAGTAGGGGAAAAGATAGTAAAGTCCTCTGTAGAAGGCCTTCTCAAAGAAATCATTTCTTCCCTGAACTGTAACTGAACACGAGGTATTTTCATCCACATTAATTCCAGTCACGCTTTATCAGGTAACAGAAATCAATCAGAAGAGTATACATTTTACATTACAAGCTTTAGCAATTACTGTATTTGGCACCTTTAATCTGCCCAAGTTCTCCTTCTTCACACTGTAATCGCTCCCACTGTGAGCTAAAAGACAGAAAAGAAAACGCAAGTACATCAATTAATATTTGTTTTTCCCATGTAAAATCCTCTTTTAGTGGAAAAAAAAAACAAACATATACCAAGTAGGTAGTTTAATTACATGACTCTAGCTAAGCCAGAGTAAAAGAATAATTATAAATATCAAGTCTTACTATACTGAATATAGGTTTCAATAATAATACAGAAAACAAGTTTTACTTTTGAATCTTAATATAAAATGAGTACAGGCTAATTATAAAATATCTATTCCTTTCCATTCAATTACTACAGCATTTTAAGTTTTGAAACAAGGCAAAAGCGAATGAAGAACTGATAACTTTGATTTTTTATTATTCTTATTTTGCTTAACTGTGTTTATGCTAACAAGAACAACACTATAATTACTCCACAGTGGAATTTTGAAGGCTGTGTGAAAAAAAAAGAAAGCTGATTTTATTCTTCTCTGAAAAGCTTTGGTAAAATCAAGAACATTTTGACAGTGAAAAGTAATGCCTGCAAGTAAGTGCTTCACTTAATAGCAAAATCCTCACCTTAAAGCTTCCCCTAAGGAACAACATTATTAGCAGTCATGATTTTAGACTATCACTTAGCATACTACAAACAATAACATTTTATTCAAGTACCAAAGTACCACTGCATTTTTAAAGATCCTCACGAACAGTCCCTCAGCTGAAATCCTGTCCATAATTTACTATCACATATTAGGTTTATCAGCTATGAGCCATGAAAACTTAGAAAAATAGCTTAATGAGAGCTGATGTAATACTCAAATCATAATGAGTGTTCAACCAAATGATTAACTCAATATTTCATACACTGTATACCTCAAAGGTAGAAGAAAGTTTCATTTTCATATTGGTTCAGGCAGCACAACAGCATATAACAAAATTCCATTGCCGTAACTTAAAATTAGAAGAAAACCCAGGTGTAATTATAGTTCTACAGCCAGAAAAAATTAATACAGTTATATTTATTCCTCAAGTGCTTACAGATATGCAGAAGTAAATCCTAGAACTATTACGCAAAAAAGCTGAAATTTATAATAAAAAATGGCAAAATTCAAATTTATACACAAATAAAATAGTAAAGAGGGAAAACTAGTTATTTGGGAACCATTAATATGCTACTTTACATCATCAAGTTAGATTACACACTCTAATTAGAAAGGACCATTAGAGAATACAAAAAGTTAAGATTGCGAGTAGATAGAATACTCATTTGAGGCAAACAAAGTAATTAGTGCCTCACTGTACAGCTAAGTCTAGCTCTTACAGAGGGAAACCTACTCTGTTTCAAGGAAAGATCACTTTCCCATGACATTTAGCCAAGACTTATACAGCTCACCTAAGTTCTGTTACCAGAATACTCTATGGCCTCAGTGACATTCACTGAAGAAGAAATCATTATGTATCAGTACAAAGAAATTAAGCACTAATTAATTATCCCTACTTACAAGAGTATAATATCAGAATCGCAAACCTGAAGGATAGACATTAAGCCTGAGCCAATAGCTACCATTAAAAAGTGAATATCAGGGTCCATTCTACAGCAGTCTCACAAGTCAAATAAACAAGGAATCACAAACTATACCAACCTAAGTTCAGTGCATGAGCAGTATAGCAGCTTTTAAAGCTGTCAAAAACAATAATCGTATATAAGGAACATTTTGCCATTGGATTAAAAAAAAGTAAGGGTCAGAAAGCACAGCAAATACATAAATCTAATGAGTAAACAAAGCTAAAGGACACAGATATTCAAAACCTGCAGCAGTAACCGTGTCGGTATATTCTGGTGATGGATTCCCATGCTTGGCAGTTCCACTTGTGACAACGCTGATCTGCATGACCACCACAGAAATTCAAACTACAACCCGTTTCTGCTGGTTCACTCACTACAGACTACTTATCACTTACTACTTCATATGCTACATGTACCAATTTACTTAAAAGATCTCTCCTAAGGTATCTTATTTTTAACATTATATGTCAAGAAAGAAGTGCAGGTTAAAGAGTAAAGATTCTATATAGCAAAAAGAAACACTGTTTGTGAAAGTTAATTGAGACATAGAAAATATTTATGAAGAAAGCTTGTTAAATACAAAAACTGAAAAAGAAACCACGGAAGGTTACCTGGATATTTCCCGCAGGTAAACTGTCTGCATTGCCTTCTTCAAATGAGGTTCAATGTTTTTCCAGAGTTTACGAGTGTCACGTTCTTTTGCTGCACCAAGCCAAAATAAACTCTGTTAATTGTTTAACTTGTGGAACACAAACCACATCTACAGCATCTGAACAGTAACAGGCAGAACACAATCAGTCTAACATCCCCTAAATGCTGCCTTCCAGTTATGTATTTGCATACACATACTACAATGCAAGGCTATTCCTCTGTGGTTATTCTGATGAACTCTGGGACAGTTTGACAGATCTTCTGCTTTTATTTTCTTCTGAGTCTTGATAGAGAAATGACTTTTGTCACTACTTTGTAGAGGTACTGCTTCTTGAGAGAGGAGAAAGCTGTACAGGGGAGTAGCCAGTTTTCAAAGTATTTCCCTCTCATTTTCTCAAAGCATCCCTACCAGAAACTTTAATCTGCTTCTACTGCAAATGTTCCCTACTGGGTGCAACTGGTCTAAGTGATACTACTGTGATCAGAAGAATTAACAAAGTGAGGATCAGAACAGTCTTCCAAAAAGTCAACGGGAAGATATACGCACCCTCATACGCATGCTGAAATTAAGGACAGGAGCTTACCTTCTTTTCTGACCACTGGTTCACAGTATTTAGAAAAATTGAGTGCTGCCTACAGAAAGTAAAAAATACAACACATTAAGAAGGTATCATACATTTGATCTACCTACAGAATAGAGAACATGGCATAATTCATTGGTTTTGTAATCAAAAACAAGTATTTCAGTCAATAATTATGCTGTTTTACTTCCAAATATTCTACTGTGAAGTGTCACAACATTTTTGCAGATTAAATATAAGCTGAAATAATAAGCTTGGTTGGCAGCAAAATCTGTTTTCTGTACTCAAAGGCTGAAATCTTTAATTTTTTTTTTTTAATAACATAAATAACATTATAAATGGAATTAAAAAGTATGTTTTTCCTTCAATTGAAAAATGAGTAATGGAAGTAAACTATAGAGTCTAGATGCAGTTCAACATGTTCAGAAGTAAGCAGCATGTACTTAAAACAGACAAGCAGGAATGATTTGTAAAAATTGTCCTAACATTCACATATTCACACAAATTCCTCTTCTCTAAGATAAGAATGTGGGACTTTTGACAGGGATCTAATCTCAAGCTTTTCTGAAATGGCCAAGTAAATAGCACACAGAATATTGTAAAATGACAATCTTTAGAACTCATTCTCCTCTTGTCCTACTGATCTTTCTACATCTCTGTGCTAACAGACAGAACTCAAGGCAGTGTCTTCAACACACAAATTTAATCATTCCAGAATATATTAATAATCATGCATAGTAACATATATATTTCTAGGTTCTACTAGGCACTATGGAGTGATTCATAAGATACTTAGAATCATAGAATCACCAAGGTTGGAAAAGACCTTCAAGATCACGTAGTCCTACCCACTAAACCATGTCCCTTAGTACAACATCTAACTGATTCTTGAACATCTCCAGGGACAGAGTCTCAAACACCACTCTGGGCAGCCTGTTCCAGTGCTTCACCACTCATTCTGAGAAGTTTTTCCTAATATCCAATCTGAATCACCTCTGGCACAATTTGAGGATATTTCTTCTAGTTCTGTTGCTGCTTATGCTGGAGAAGAGGCCAACTCCCACCTCGCCACAACCTCTGTTCAGACAGGTGTAGAGAGCTGTAAGGTCTCCTCTGAGCCTGTATTTCTCCATACTAAACAATCCCAGATCCCTCAGCTGCTTCTTAGAAGACTTTTGCTCCAGACCCTTTTAACAGCTTCACTGCCCTTCTCGGGATACACTCCCAGGCCTCCATATCTTTCTCGCAGGGAGCAACTCAAAACTGAACACAGCACCTGAGGCATGGCCTCACCAGAAACATGCAGAGTAGAGGGATGACAGCCAGCCTTCTCAGTTTTGTTATTCATCTGCCAACTTGCTGAGGGCAAACTCTGCTCCACTATTCAGATCATTAATCATAGAATCATAGAATCACAAGGTTGGAAAGGACCTACAAGACCATCAAGGCCAACTGTCATGAAGATGATAAACAAGGCTGGACCCAATATTGAGAGAAGATGTTCTCCAGCTACACTTTCCACCATTTATTACCCTCCTGTGGGCTCAGCCACTCTGTCAATTTTTGATCCACCTCACTCTCTGCTCATCTAGCCCTTATATTAACACCTCGTCTATGAAGACACAATGGGGGACAGTGCCAAAGGCTTTACTGATGTCCACGAAGACAATATTCACTGCTCTCCCCACATCCATCAGACTGGTTGTTTCATCATAGCAGCTTATCAGGTTGGTCAGGCACAACCTCCCCTTGGTAAATCCATGCTATTGCTGAAGGGAAAACAACGTCCTGCGCCGCCCGGGAATCGAACCCGGGTCGCAAGAATGGGAATCTTGCATGATACCACTACACCAGCGGCGCTACTGCTGGCCCTGCAAGAACTATGCCTGATGGAGAGACAATCTCATCTAAATGTAAAGCTTTTAAAGTTAACAGATAAGTTCACTTGAAACTTAGACATATTTTCCTGTTGAAAATGCAAGTGGAACATTCAGATCACCTTATTTGGCAAAATCTGTTCATTCTTTGTAACCACTGACCACAACAAACTTCTGAAATTTCAATGAGTTCTCTCTACAAGAAAAATTTCCTTGTATACAGTAACTATATTTACTTAATAACAATTGAGCTAACAGTTGGCATTGCTTTTCAGCTTTACTTATGCAAAGGTCACCATCAATGCATGTATTTTTTTTTTTTTACTTTATTTTTACTGTTTGCTATTAGATTCCTCAATTGATACCTGGTTAAAACTCCTTTTACTGAATACCCTCTAGATGTCTTTGCTTTCTCATATGTTTTTATATTGCAAGAACACTTAACTTACCTATTTTTAATTCCAACAGAAGGACAATGACAATCTCTCTGTCAATTGTAACTTCTCTAGACCTTTGATTCAAATTAGTATGCTATGTTTATGCAAAACTGGGCAGAGCTCTAGCTTGCTGTTGCTGCTTAACAGCTTAGGAACCTTAAAATCCTCTGTAGGAAGCAAATCAATGGGAAATTTTACATTACAAGAATACAAGAAGTTATTTCAAATTTTAAGTTAAATTTCCCTTACTGATGAAGTATTAACAATGTTGGGCGACAAGTTACACTTAATAAACATAAGAAACCATAGAACTTGTAGCCGGACTTGCAATGGTTATCTAAGATCATTCACTTGAATTTTTCTTTCACACACTGAAAGTAACAGTCTTGTGTTCTACTGAACATTCTGAATTGTTCAGGAAACAAATACAACAGAATCTATTAGGGATAACAGAAGCCCACAATAGCAGTGTGCAAAGTTCAAATCCACATAACTACATACAAAAAGAATCTGAAGAGTAAGGAAGCTTGAAAGAGTAAAATCATAACTACTACGAAAAAAACACTGTTATACGTAAGTGTGTAACAGAGCTGTTCTTCAAAAACTGCTGGATCTGCAACAACTTCTTCTACCATACTTAGCAGTAGCCATAAAAACTTGATGAGATGTATCTCCTTAACACGACAGGTGAAAATATCTGGTTTAGTCCTCTCAGCCACTCTGATATTTTGGAATCGCTTGAGCAGATGCAAGTTCCAGGCTGGGTGAATCACATATAGACTGAATTCCTTTAATGCAGTTTTTGTCCTCTCTCTGACTGGTTGAACACTGTGTAATACAGGAAACCCTTTACAGCCACCAGAACCATCACAATTTTTGTCATGCATCTTCAGGAAAACTACATTTTGTGCTAACACATCTTCTCTTTGTCCATACTCAACAGTAAATCTAGACTTGCCAGAGTTTTTCAGGAAAACATGCAAATACACAAAGAACATCATCAACAACAACAGTAAAAGAGCTCGTCTCACCAGGTGCTGAAGTTCTTTGAGGTCTCTACAGACCATGTAGAAGACACCAAGCAGAATATTTATATATGCAGAATAGAAATCCGCAGAATATTCTGGAGGATGATTCTGGGACAAGATCTTCTGCAGGTGTCCTATTTAAACATAAGTAAGTTTGGCTTATCTAAAAACAGCTTTAAAAACTGAACACATTTTAAATTAAGTGTAAAAATAATTCCCATTAAAAATCATTATAATTGAAAGAACGAGCAAGTATAATGGAATCAAAATGTTATTTTTCAATGTTCTGCTAAGAGAAGAAAGATGAGTATTTTACAGGTTGTGTGAATACAGTGAATTCCAGCCTTCCAGTAGCTAACATGCTTTTCAGATTCAGGAAAAGGCTTATTGGTAAATACTGTAAAAAACATTTGCACAGTTTTTGACAAAGCATTATTCTATACCCCAAAAGCAAATTCAAGAATTGTATTACCTATGCTGTAATCAGGAAAATACAAGATGAATGGCTCAAAGCATCCAGTATTTGGACGGAACATTTCCCACACTATTTCACTAAGCAAGATAACTGTCACATTTCTGTCAGTCTACAAGGAGGGGAAAAAAAAAAAGTAACAGATGAACAGAAAAAAAAACCATCGCATATTATAACACCAATGAAAAAATACCATGACACTTCTATTCAAAATAATGAGCAAACAGAAATGAGATTTACAGCTTAATACAAATCACTATCACAATAAAGCTTCAGCTAGTCTAGTCAAGAGAGTCATACATTTGCAGATTTTCATCTTTATCTCTTGCCATTTCATTGACACGTTTGCTTTCCGGTGTTACAGGGCTTCAGTACCGGACAATACAAGTTCAATCCATTCACAGTTTTCAGAATTAAGGAAGCAATTTATATTGGTAATCAAATCCAGACTTTCAGAACAGACAGGTAGAGTTAAGAAGTGAAAGAAAACTCAGATCGTTTTGAAACCAAGCTAATACTTTATTTTAAAGGTCAGGTAGGAACAGAAGATTTTTGAAAATTGCCCTTCTTTCCTTCTATCACATCACAGTGCTTCAATGCAGTTCTCAGTATGTTCTATGAATGCTGAAGTCTTATAGTTTAAACTCCTAGACAATGCAATGCCTACAGAAAAAAAGCCAAAAAGAGCTCTGTCAAAACCCCTACTGATATATGATGTTTAACGTGAGTTATGACTTGGAAAGTTTTAAGTGCTACTCCTCTTCTCTGAAATTCCTACTTGTTAAAATGACACCACCAACATTCTTTGTTTCTTCTTTCTCTACTTGTATTCATCTATTTCCTTTTAATGAACTCACATTTCTACAGTTTTCTTCCCCAGACCTCTCTCCTTTCCCAGACCTCCTACCATTTTAGCTAAGAAAAAGCTAAGGTATTTCAATTTCAGTTCCTGACAGACCCTCCAGTATGAAAAACCTAAGTCCTTTCTATCATAATCCATACAGACATCAAGCATTCCATCCTTCACAAATGATGCCCTGTTCCACAAAATCCCTGACTGCTAATGAAGACCCTTGCCTCCTAAGCATGAAAGTAAATGATGAAGCAACTTTGCCCCTATGACATTCATCTCCCTGCACGTGAGTTTTACAGCATCTCAGTTCAGAATACAGAAACTAGGATATCAGCATTAGGAAAGGCTAGCAAACTTATCTGGAGATCACTTCTGAACTTGAAACTGCTGCTTTAGTATATTTGGGAAAAAAAAAAAAAGTCATATGCTTTTTTGGTTCCTGAACAGTAGGGGCTACGCTTCCCTCAATTATTGTCAGTTTGTTTCAGCTTTAGGGCAGCAAACTCTACAACATGGGCAAACAGACAAGAAGGGCCAGAAAAACATATCAGCTGCCGAGATTAAAAACACAGCTCTGAATGAGACTTCGTTCAGTAAATAGTGAAATCAGTGGCACCAGAAAATTACTATCATATACATGTTCTTGAGGTTAAAAAAAAAAGTCCTCTATTTAGTTGTTCAGACATTTCAAAATACCACCATTTTCTGGTTTTGTTTTCTATTTATTTCCAGAGAATACACCATTTTTACTTTTTCCAAGGGATAAGCCTATATAATTCAGAAGGGAAAGAGGATAAGATATGGAGTTTAACCTCAAATCAGAAACATACTATGGTGCGATTATAGTATAAATGTAAAAACCTTCCGCCAACATCAAGCACATTCTTAGCTGCTGAGCTGGGCAGGTCCAGCCACAAGCATATAGTTTATACTGTTCTGAAAAGGCAATCGAGAAATAGCCTGCAGTTTCACATGGAAGAAAACTGGGGAAAACAAACATTTCCTGACTTGCAAATTCATGATTCTGACGCTGAATTCAATGTATTTGATTGAGCTCTCTGAGTCAGCCTGATTCAGATGTAGATTTTGGATCCCTACACTACCATTCAGAAATGTTAGGACTGTTTTTTTAACATATGTATTGTTGGTACAAAGTATGTAGTATGTAGGACCTGTGTTTAACTTCTGCCTGATAGATCACAGTCTTCCTATTTTACCTTTTTTTGGTAGTTATTACAGAAGTTTAAATGAAGTGTAGAAGAAATTCACACTCTTCTTAAAAACAAAAACATTCAAGAAAAGGCAGCTACGTATCTGGCACCAGCATTACTGTCAGAAGGTATTATCAAACTTTACTTTTGTTTGTTTATATTGAAGGATAAGATAGACCTGCCAGTACTTAAATTCTTGTTTACTTTCGGGTTTTGACCTCTGCCAGTTGCTTATTTTCCAGAAACCAAACAGACAAACCAACCAAGCCTGCAGCTTTTCTAATCTAAAGAACCACTTTTCATGATGAGCCTCGACAGATATCTCATGTGTGGTTATTTTGAATGTAGGAATCATATGCTATTTTTTTTCTTGAGATACTCACCAATTCTTGAAGCCTAAGAAATGCTGGCAGGATGTTTGCTTCCATTTCCCTTAGCTGTTCTGCTCGATCCAGTACCTTTAACAAAATAATGATCTCATTACATAGAAAATATTAACCTGAACTCCAGTGTTGGCTTGAAATCTGTTCCCAGCTGCTGGAGACACATTCCACCAACTGCTCTCAGACAAAAGGAAACTAAGTAGGAAGTCACGTTAAGTAGGGAATATTAGAGAGATCATTGCTTCAGGTGTGCTTCCAGAAAGCTCAAGCAGCTCTGCCTTCCAAACAAAAGACACAATCCCCAGAAAAGCTACATTCTTATACCTAAAGGTAGCAAGAATTAAGAAGTACATACACAAATCAAGAAAACTGTAATATCATTTATAACCACTGAAATCTCAATTTTCTCCAAAATGATTATTCTATTAAAAACTGGGTATTACTTCAACTCTATATTAACACACTTAATGTAGGAGAGTTGTCTTTTACCGCTATTAATTTATGTCTCTGAAATAATTAAGAGCTACCACT
>PPHD01020803.1:3315-13501 GCA_002909625.1 Bambusicola thoracicus | reverse complement strand
ACTGAGACAGGGGAGGTTTAGGTTGGATATTAGGAAGAAGTTTTTCACTAAAAAGAGTGGTGACACACTGGAACAGGTTGCCCAAGGAGGTTGTGGATGCCCCATCCCTGGAGGCATTCAAGGCCAGGATGGATGTGGCTCTGGGCAGCCTGGTCTGGTGGTTGGCGACCCTGTACATAGCAGTGGGGTAGAAACTTGATGGTCATTGTTGTCCTTTTCAAGCCAGGCCATTCTATGATTCTATGAATATTTTCTTCCACTGTTGCATTTTAAGTAACCCCATACTGGAGAGTTTGAAGGTTGCCCTGTGTTGAACATACCAGTGGCAGTGATAGCTCTACTACCTAGGAACTTCGCTCAAAATAGAGGATGGACATGTCATTGTCCTGCCTGTTATGTCCACTGCACAGAATGCCAGCCTAAATTGGTCAATTTTCTTTGTATACCAATTCTTCTTAGCTGGGCCTCTTACCGGGAAGGGGGAGGGAGGGAGGGAGAGGAAAGTGAAGTCACTTTTACAATATTGAAAAGTAAAATGTGCCTGATATTAACTGTAACTCACTGTTGCAAATTTCACTTGTAACTTAAATATGATGATTTCAGAATACTCTTTAAAATAAAATGTACTGCATATATGCTTCTGTGAAGTTAGCTTGTCATAAAATGGTAAAAGGCTTTCAAATAGGTCCTGCAGAAGTTATGGGAACTTCAGAGATATATACGTGTCAATTTTTCTCACTTCCCTGCACTGGAAAAAATGTTTTATTTTCTTCTGACTGTGAGTGTAGACATTGTTCTAAAGGAATGAAAGAAAAATTATGTCCTCACAATCAACTTTGTACCCACAATTGGAAAATGAATATAAATTGTCTTTGCTTTGAACAGATCAAAAAGTCCATTTGAAAGTAAGGATATTAATCCTAATTGCTATCATTTTTATTTTGAAATTTCTCAGTTTATTTATATGGATTACAAATTTCTACTTTGCACTGCTAAATCTTTTTGTTTGTTTGTTGGTTGGTTGGTCTTTTAGGGTTTTTTTTGTTTGTTTGTTTTGTTTTGTTTTGTGCCAAACAAATCCAAATATCATAAAATACAGGAAATAAAATACAGGAAATAAGCTTGCCTTAATTCTGTGAATTTTCTCAGGTTCAGACATTGAGAATTTTATGTGATTGACTGACCAGCTGAAATTTTCATTCCCGTAAGAATTACAAACCACTGATGTGAAAGTGCTGTGAACACTGAAGTCCAAATCAAACCAAATTTATAATTTATAAATTAAATATATGTTAAACCTATTAAATATAGGTTTATCCTACAATTCATCCTGCATGGGATTAAAAATAATTATGCTCTTATCCGCTAGATTGTTTTCTGTTATGGAATCTGACAGTACTGGAATCACTTGACCCCTATAAACTTAATAGCTATATCTGAAAAGATTATCTCACTCGTCAGAAAAGTACAAATTGAAGATTAGATCACAAAAGCTATTATACAGAAAAGAAACTAATTGTCAAAGTCTCTGGCCAATGCTGCAAAAACATTACTGGTTTATAGTATTTTAATGCATATATATATACATATATATATGTGTGTTACTTTCAGAGCAGCCCTCATATATTTGTATACACATGCTGCCTATTTTGCTCTGTTGGATGTTGGTGGTATGGCAGTAGAAGATGAACCTTTCCACCATATTTCCTGTACAGTTTGTTGCCATGTGACAGATGGCATAATAGGGGCAGTCTGACAAAACTGTGTCTGATCTGGAAGTACAGATGAAGAAAAGGTGTGGGATTGAGTACCTTCATGTGGAAAAATGGCACCCACTGACATTCATCACTGCTGTTTGAAGGCTTATGGAGACCAAATAGTGAATGCGAGCACAGCAAGGCTGTGGGTGCTGTATTTCAGGAGTGGCAGTAGTGACAGAGGGTCATCTTCACTGGTGCATATTTTTACAAGGGCAGCAAGCAAGCTCTTTTTCATAGTTTTTGAAAATGCATAGCTGATGGCGCTGACTACATTGAAAAATAGTGTTTTGTAGCTGATAATTAGCTCTATCATGAATGTTATTGTGTTCTTCGTACTTGTTTTAGCTTCCTTGGAAATAAATAGGAGGCATTACTCTTGGAGTGACCCAAGTATGTGTATATGTATATACATATACAAAAACATGTATACACACATATAGATATAAATATGCCTAAATATTTACAAAAATACACACAGACCTACATATATAAAACTGAAGTACGTACCTAACCATAATTTGTTGATTGCAGTATTTTACTTGTAGTAATTCAGGAAAGCTTCTTGAAGGATACTTCTTGACTTTGGAAATTTTCTTTGGAAAATCTAATACTTTACCATGGCAGCTCTAAAGACTTCATAATACTTGATATTCTACCTTGAAATATAGACCAAACTTCACTATTATTTTCATGAAAATAAAGCAGAGTGGTCATATCTACCCAGCTATTCTGCCGATAAAAGTGATGTTCCACTGTGTATCTGCTCTTGAGACAGAACAGGGTGCTGCAAAATGCTTTGCCTTCTCTGCCACATTTTCATTTTTTTCTGTTTATTTCATCTTGACGGCCTTTTTGTGAGTTCGCTAAGCAGTTCAAGTATATGGGTTGGAAGTTTTCAGGTTAACCTCATTTTTACTCCATTATTCTGACACTCAAGGAAAGGCATTTAGCTTTCTGAGTTAATCTATCAGCAGAGAAGATCTGAGTTATTTAATTTTGGTTTTGATTTTGTGCATGAACATGTGGCCATGTTCGGAAGCTCTTTCTATATCCTCTCCTGTGACAAGGTAACTAACAGGGATGTGCTCATCAATACTGTCTCATGGATCATGAGTGCTCCCCAGTTCCCATGCCAAATATGCAAAGTTTGATGGCACTACTATAGCCATGCAACCATGACTTCAGTATTCTAAAACGTCATTAAAAAAAGAGTTTTTGGTCCTCTCTTTGAGACTGTATTTCTACTTGATTTCTTGTTGTGTTTGTAACAGTTACATTTTGAAGTATGATGGTGGTTCTGGCATACTTTATAAAGATATAGTGAAGAGTAATCCTAAATATAAAGAAGTAAATAAATAAAGCTGCTGAAGATGAACAGTGCACCTCAGAAACCTCAGAGCTTCTACAGGTGTAAGAGTTGCTGACATACTGTCAAGACAGCTATTAGAGGAACATGTTGCCTACTAAAGGGAGATAGTGGAAAAGCAGAGATCTTTCATATGACAAGAAAAATCTCCTAGTGATGTAATCAAAATGAAGGAAATGAAGAAAAATTCCCGGTTCTAGTGAATTCATTTTATTAAAGAACATAGAGATTGAACAAATATTTGGATTTTGCATATATGAAGTAGATTATATTTGTGTAAAATTAGTTGATTTTGTTTCCTTTGTATTTTAAAATAAGCTTTCATAAGAGTTGCCACATGTAAATTCAAGAAAGATCAAAGAAACTTAAAAAAAAAAAAAAAGGAAATGAAGAAAAAAAAAAGAAAAAGTATTTCTTTCTCTACAAGCTGTTAGAGAGGTAGAGAGTGATGGAGTGGGTCTTCAAGAAAAGCATCAAATTTGCAGAATAGTAGCTAATCAGGCAGGAAGGATAAGATTATGGATGATTAGGGACCTAGGCAAAAGCTGCTTATGTCTCTGAAGAAAAAGACTAGAGAACAGATGTAGCTTATAAATGGCCACTTCTTTAACCATCATATCTGACACAAGGCAGCAAGACTGTAGTTAGCAAGAGTGCATCTTGATGGTGTGAGAATGACATGCCTATGAGACAGAAAGGAGCAGAGATCTGCTGGAAGCTTTCAACTGTGAAGCTGCTTCAAGTTGGGCCAGACTCCTGTCTTATCTGTGTTAGAGCCATACAAGGGCAGCCGGCTGCCAGTTTTTCTCTCGGAGGCAGAAAATTGACTCAATAATCCTTATGGGTCCCTTCCCAACTTGGGATATTCTGTGATTCTTTGAAACGTGGAGAAGACTGTAAATGTGAGGTGAATATGCCGCCCTGTCCTACCTACTCAACCAACCTGACCCCATGTCTCCCACTGTACTATTTTTTGTCTTGCTCCATCTGCAGCTTCTTTTCCTTCTTAGGATAACATCAGCAAGGACAGTCTCTGAAACAACGGAATTCAATTCATCTGGGTCTCACAGCATGAAAGCATATGGAGAAAAAATGATTTCAAATGAATTGCAGAATGGAAAAAAAGTTGAAAATGGTTCTTTAAGACTGGAGGTAGTCACTTTAAAATAAGGAAAAGCCGTGTGTAGGGATAGAAAAGAAGCATATTCTTCAGGCTGAGTATTTTCGCTCTGCTCGACTAAATATTCCACTTGAATCTTTCTAACACAGCACTGTTTGCTCTGAAAGTTCAGATGGAAACTGATAAACATATTTTGCAAGTCCTTTTGTGAATCCAGGTCTCCTCCAAGAGTTACATGTATGATTTCTTGTTTGTGTGCGGCATGACCTGAGTTGTAGTCTGTTTGTCACAGAAGAATACAAATTGTTAACAATTACGAGATACTGTTACCTATTTCTTAAACATTCTTTAAACAGGTGTATAAATGTATTTATGCTGTCTCACACTTTTTAAAATATATCTCCTAGTGTCTTCATCATAAAAAGGGCTGTCTGTTGAAGGAGACATTAGTATTCTTCTTCCTCCTTTATCAACAAAATGAGCCAGTATTTAGAAATCTCAATGAAATTTCACATGGTTTTAAAACCTTACTTATTGCAGCTTTAGATCAAGATGAAAGTGAAAGCAGGAGCACATCTGTTGAGAGTGGGCACAAGTGAAATTAGTCATGTAGCACTTAGCTTTCAGCAAAAGGAATGAGATAAAATAAAAAGTTTTCTATAGTTCACGCTTCTGTTATAAAATCAAATGTTTGTGTTTTTCTGAAGTTACAGCCTACTTCTCTGCTTGCTTAATCAAAGTTATGCTACTGATGCATATTCTTCTACTTTTTTTTTTTTTCTGCAGTGACTCTTCAAATTATCAATTCCTATGATCTCGATATTGTATATCAGCAATATTACAATGAGTCACAGTTCTCACCAGCCATCTCACCTTTGGCTTGTGTTCAATAGCCTGCTTTTCCAAGTCGGAAAGTTATTTCATGTTCTTTTTCTTTGCTTCTAATTCAACACACATTGTGTATAATTGCAGGGTAGAGTGATGATTACACTCCAAAGAATTACAATCAAACTTGGCTTGTTAGTGTATAAAGCTCTGGCTGTTAATCACAATCATTTAAGCAGTAGCTAACCCTCACTAAAACACAGATGGCATGTTGTTAGCAATTCAAGCTACCCAACTCAGACATTGTATCCCAGGGAGGACTTTGTTATGCTTTTCAATACCGCTTCTCTTCTGTAACACTGAGCAGTATCTGCTGGGTTTGATACCCTCTCAGACACTTGGGATGAACACATGAATACTGTACAGCTGTAACAGCTCGTGCAAATAAAAATGCATATTTTTTTCCACTGAAAATGAAGAATTTAACCATACAATTGAAGTGAATACATAAAGGGAATATATGAAAGAAATAGAAATAAGAACCAAAACAAAACAAACCAAAACCCAACAACAACAACAAAAACCTCCACAATTTAAACAGGAAGACAGGAAGTGATTAAAATTAGTACTTAAAATGTTTGGACATCTGTATTGAGAAAGCCTTCACAAGCTTGATCAGTAACGGCAATTTCCCATGCTTGCTGTCTGAAGGTCTGGTGATTTTCAACACACCGCAAATTCAATTGATAACTATTTTTTCAAGTGGCACTGATCAAAATAAGATCTGAAATACTGTGTATCAGAGTGAACAACAAATCATAACATCAGTGTTGTGTCCATTCCCAGAGGCAGCTGCTTAGTTTGAGTGGGCAAATATTTGGATTGACATGCATTCTTTTGCTGGTGCCCACACATGTTTCTGAGTAGGTGGCATCTCTGCTGCAAGAACAGGAGAAAGTCAAATTCAGATGAATGTCTTTATCATTTACTATGTCAGGGGCATCATTTGTATGACATAAAATATAATGAAGCCTAAGTAAAGTGTTGTCATTCTCTCCTTACTAGCCATTTTCAAAAATATTATTCATGTCAATGAAAAAGAAATCTTTACCAGGATTTTATATTTTAGAAAAACTGTCTTATAAGGACTCAGCTAAGTTATTTGCAGAGATTGAAAGATCAAATGCAAACTTCTACCTCTTTCCACTTTAAATTTTGAGTGAATTACACTTTACATTTTGAGTGAGTTGTCCATCATGAACTTTAGATGGAGGAGCACTAAAAGAAACACTTGCCAGTTCTGCAATTGTCCAGTTATTTGGGTTTGTTACATAGATGGAAGGATTCATTCTCTTTTTGTTCTGGAGTGCTATCTGCACTGCAAGGAATCACATCTACTGAGAAACTATGGCTCCTGGTCTTGCATCATATGACACACTTCCATGACAGCAGAACAGGTGAAAAAGTTGTCACAGAGGCAACTTTCTGAGGAAATTTCCTTTCTGAGGAAGTCTGTTCTCCAGCAACATTATGTATATTTGGTTAAGAAAGTTTTTTCTCATGCAGTGGCACTGTACAATACACATAAACATTCTTGGGTTGCTTCTCAAGGCTGATGTGCTTTCAGGTTTTTTTTTTGAGCATGGAGCGTCAGAAGTGTACTTTAAATTTATTTCAAATAGTGTTATGCTTACATAGATATCTAAAAGGAGTATATTCTGTGTCATGAACAGCAACTTTTCCACCTGGAGTAGGCATGTTATTTCTCTGAGGTTCTCAATGAAGTTTTCTCATTTTCTTTGATCTGAAATGAGGGATGATTTAGTTATAATATGATGTCAGTCTGGCATCCTACTACCACTCAGGGTGATAGTATGTCTTGTCTAACCTTAGCAATCAAGGAACTGAAGTCTTGAGACAAATTCTGACCTTCTTGCAACATGGGTTTCTACATCAAACAGATTGAAATTCAGTTTATTCATACAGTAGCAAGTTAATGTCAAGTGCTTGAATGAAAATTGAATTAATTTGTTGCTTTCGTTAATTGACCTTCTTTGATTTTCAAACTTTACATGTTTGTTTAATCTTAATACCTTTTGATTTATTCATGAAATGTTGCTCTTCTGTGCTTTGTAATAATCTCTGTCTATTCAAGCATTTTTAATATGATATTCTCCCTCCCAAGTTTTTAATGAGATTTTTTATGTATGTATTTTTTTTAAATAAAAATCATGGAGGTTTTTTTATATTCATTAAATGAATATTAGAAAGCATGCCTGGTTAGGAAAATCTCATCAATTTAAGGTTCCAGAATAGGTCACCAAGTGTCACTCCAATAAAAAATGAAATTTGCATGCAATGCTTCGTTTGCAAGGAGTGCTTGTTTATCTTCTCTGGCATTTATTACAGTGATCAAGCAACTGAAATAATCTACATATTATGCAAACCAGTCCTTTTCCCAAGAAAGTTTTCAGACTTTTTATCTTAAGCAGAATAATTAATTCTAGGCCTTTTTATAACTGCATGATAAAAGAATTGGATCTTTTCACAAAATAAATAAATAAAAAAAAATTCTTAGTTCTGATATTATGGTTTACATCACAGATTTGTTTTACTGTGAGTGTGTTTAGCAGAATGAAGGACTGCTTTATTTGCTTTCTGGCTAATTGGATTATTGCCTATTCTACCAGTATAACCACAAAGATGATCAAACAAATTGGAGCTGTAGAAAGTGGAGATTTCACAATGAAATAAATTCTTATATGAGGAGAATTTCAACAGGAGAGGTTAAAACAGATGGGAAAATAAAGTTAACAGTACCTGTATCTTTATAAACAGGAACATTAAGATATTGAAGGAGGAAATGATTGTTTGTGGCAAATTGTTGAAAATCACAGTCTATAAAATTCTAAAAGGCTCTTTTTATTCTTGATTTGGGAACATCTTTTGAGAAAATATTTCTTTTCAGATAAAATTATCAGTTTTACCTTTGTAAAAACAAAAGCTACTAGCCTATCAGAAGTTAACATTTCCCAAATTGCATGTTTTGCTGTGTGTGTTGGAAAGTGTTGTGGGTAACCTTTCTGACTCCTTTTTGTATTGTGCTCAATGCAAAATTATTTATACGTGAGAACTGTGAGTCATGGTGGAAGGTCTTTCATAACAGGAGGAAACTTTACCAAGAAACAGTTCTTTACTATTGTAAAAAGATACTTTTAAACAAAACGCAGAATTCCTGTGGCTTTTAATTACACTCTGAGAAAGAAAAACCTTTTTGAAATGGAACTTGAGAAAATACAAAAGAGCTCATGATCAATCTATTCCGTGTAATCTGGTCTGCTTGGCTTCTCTATGAAGAGGGAGACTGTCTTCTAGAGAGCAGTTCAGAGCATCAGAATTGAGCTTCTGCCCAGACTGACTACAAAGCTTGGGGAGGCAGCTAGGTATGTAAGGTGTGGGTTGCGGGAGCAGGCATGTTTCTGCCTCTTGTGATATTACCGTAAAGACTAAATGGAAAATATTCCCTTCTGGTCCTCAACACTCCTCCTCAAGCTAACAGGACTATTTGTCAGAGTAGGCACTACTTGCATGAATTTTGCCAGAGTCACCCATCATTCTGAGGTACATGCTTGGCAGATCAATGACTATTTCATGAAAGCATCTTTTCTAAGAGCTTTTACATGATTGAAAGCACAAATTGCACTTTGAAAATAACAAATTGTACAGTTAGTGTCCTGTCACTGTTGTGCCATTCTCTATTCCTTCAACTGTTATAACTTCTCCTTGTGTGTTATCTGAAATGAGATCATAAATTCTCCAAAGAAAGGTCTGGACTGTCTCTTAAAATAGCACTTGGGCAGTGATTAGTACTCCAGGGGGGCTGAACTTTAATGGAGTTTTTTGATCTTGGTGTAACATAATAAATAATCATGAAAGCATGGAAAATAGATCCAGATGGCATTTTGAGACCACATAATCTGTTCCCCTGCTCTGAAACAAGGTTAAAATATATTTGTCAAGAACTACGTTGATCTATGTCTAATCTTAAGGACCTCTAGTGATAGAGATCCCACAACCTCACAAGACAGGTATATTCCAGAGCTTTAGTGTACATTTATATCATCTTCACTATAAATTTTTGCTGATATTTTAACTTGCATTGCTTGCTGTAATTTAACCTAAAGTTTCTTATCCTTTACGGGGATATGGAGATTATTTTCTTTCCTTTTATAGCAGATACTTCTTATGTAATTGAAGTTGTTACTCACTTGGTTGTTGTCTTCACTTGGTTGTGAACTAACTCCGAATAGCAAATCAGAGCAACTGGATGCTATAAAAATATTAATCAATGAAATAGACAGTGAGGGGAGATAAGAAGTTAGGAGTAAAGGTAGGGTAAAGAAAGTAGAAGAGACACTAATCTTCCTTCTAACCCAGAAAAATCCAGTCATAAACAGTGTGAATAATTGTTTCACTTGCATATTTATAACACAAGGTGCCTGACAGTGCTTCATGGACTACAGAGGATATTACGGGCATGGTCTCAAGGGCTTTAGAACTAATGTGGATGTTTCCACTTCATTACTTTCAATGGACAACAGTCTTATCTGTCTGCATTAATGAATGGATACCCCTAAGGAAGACATGCTACTGGTTATATTCTAATGATTACATAATTAGAGTGCAGAAATAGAACTAAGTGAGAGGACTGCCCATAGCCATGACCCCTGGGCTCTTTGGTTTGACTGTGCACAATTCTGGATTTATTGAAGCATAGAAAGATAAACTGTATGGTGTTAGGGAAAGCATCAGAGTGATAAAAATAATTACGTCTTTGTTTGGAATACACTCTTCAGTTTAGATTTTGGAAGGAATACAAATTTTTGGATGCTTATTTTTCCACAACATTGTCATTCTCTATGATGTCTAAAATGTAGGTTGGGGATCAGTACGCCAAGTTCCATGAGTAGTTGTAGCATTAAAAATGGGTTACTCCAAAGCAATTTAAAAGAGAATTGCAAAGATGGTATGAAAAGAATGCTCTAGATAGGTAAATGGGCTACATTTCCCCAACTTTTGTGAGAGCCAGAAAGTAAATAACTAAGCTGCTACGGG